>BOPP01000027.1:11316861-11327273 GCA_017312745.1 Gryllus bimaculatus | reverse complement strand
TAATATATATATATATATATAATAATATATATTATATATTAATGTGTGTGTGTGTGTGTGTGTGTGTGGTGTGTGTGGTATAGATAATTGCAAAACGTTGACCATTAACGTAGCAGTAATTAAACGAACAAAAAATATAAACGATAAATTAAAAATATAAACTTAGAAATCCAATACAGCTAGTCGCTTAATATGAAAAATATAACAACAGGCTTTCAATAACTAATTAGTGTAGTAAAAGCTAAATAATATACAATTATATACTAGTAAGCTTGCACCAGCAAAACATGCTGTACTATCGGTCAAACCATAAAATGTGAATAGCAAGTTAATTTTCGTTTATGTTCGTAATATGTCGCCCTCCTCTGGAAACCTTGCGGTCACTCGGCGTGCAGCTTTGTTGTACCAGCAGTGGACACACTGAATATATGAGTCTTGCGCAGTCTAAGATATAAGCAGAATAACACCAATCAAATTTTTGCATTTTTCCAAGTCGAAATTCGAAACTATGTGTCGTATTTAAATTGTTGCTGTGGTAGTCTAACGAAACCAGAGAACCTTTCACATGGCCAGTGAGCGGTAGTTTAGTTTTGATTTTTGAAAAATGAACCTAAAGGCGAAGTGACTCTTCTTACTAACTCGTCAGCGCAACCGCAATTACGCTAAGACCTTTTCTAATAACAACCCTCTTCGTTGTATCCCAATCAAACTCCTCACTACCTCTCGTAAGAGCTTTACGTATATCCTCAGCTTCGCAAGTCACGTGAATGTTATATAGATAACGCTTTTAAAGTAAATGCCGGCATGCAAGCTCGCAATTCATTACTGCAAGTGGGCGCGAGTCCCTCCACCCAAACGTGGGGTCTCTCGACAGCCTTTCTCCCTGGCAACAAGCTGTCCCAATTGTGGACCCACGAAGATTTGATTGGACTCCTCCTGTAATAGCGCTGAGCACTTTCGTTCGGGCGATAAGTCAGGCGGAACGAAATGGGCGCGCGGCTTTGTACAAGTACGCAGGAACGAGCTATCGCAATTAGAAGAAAAGGCCTTCGCCCTACTCCTTCTTCCCTGCTTCGCCGCCGGTATATATATATATTGAGAAGAGATATTCAACAACACTATATATGTTTGTTTTTGATGAAGAAATATTAAAACTAATGAGTTTATGATATCTAGCGCATTTTGTGAGCCCTAAACGACCATTCAAAATGCGGTACACACGAATAATTTGTGCAATCTAGAAATTGCGAACGATATTTTTGCATCACGTAGAGAGTGAATGAAATAGAGAGTGCAGAGCACACATTTGTTGCCTCCCGGCGCGTCGTTTCTGCAGATAGTTGACGTAAAATCGTTTAGAAATAATCGTCAAATTTGTGGCATCAACAAAGTAACTTCAGTAAAAGTTATTTTGTTTTATAAATAGTTAAAGGCAAATTCACGTGAACATACTGGAGAAAATTGGATAGTAATAATAAAAAATGTGTCTATCTCGTTTACTAAAAATTTTGCAACTCAGTTGTCCGCCAGGTAATGGCGTTTACAGTGAAGTAGAGAAAACGTATTTCTGTTTGTTTTGTTGTTGTTGTTGTTGTTTTTTGCCGGCTTTCGTAAATCTAACGACGCCATTCAAAACGAGAGACAACGGGTTCGCCGTGCAAATTCACGTAAAATGATTCCAAAAGGAACGTAATGGTTATTGTGGAGTGTAATTCGCGCATGCTACCATATATTACATAAATATAAGTTCGTCTCTTTTAAAAATCGAGTGTTTTAATCTACCTTATGAACGATGCTGCTAATTAGAAAATATCAGTGATTCTCTTCCAACTTCGATTGATTTCGGACGAAATGTGATCTCAGTAACGTGAATGGTTGTAACATTAGAGGGCTTTGCTGGAACGTTTCTTACAAAAAACATTCAACAGATGTGGTCATCTAGTTAATCTTTACTTAATATAATTAATAACATACCAATTAGAGGTGTGAAATGCAGATTACTTAAAAAGCAATATTTACCCTACATTCTGCCATTAATTTTCTATGTGATGGGTTTTGGAGTAATGCGAATATTTTTCCTTTGAGTAATTGTTTTGGATTATATGCATATTCCTTGTTTTTGCTTTCGAGTTTCTTTCCCGCCTCCTTTACGTGTTTCTCTTAGTCATTTCCTTTTTTCGCCATCTTTCACCTCCTTCCCCTGTTTCTCTTTTTTCTTTTCTTCCTATTCTTAACTGTCGACTATGGAGGCGCAAGGATATGCGTGGTGCTGCGTGAATGAGTGAGTATTTCGATTTTTCGTGAGTCTTTGTTTCTTCGATTGTTGTGTCTTCGTAGTGAAGTAGATGTTATAGACGAGAGATAGCAATGTTTCTCCAATGCAGGAACGTGAGATTCCACGCCGACCTACATGTTAATTTTCAAAGTTTTCTCTCTCCAGTTATCTTCTTCTATGGAACATCGGCTAGAAAATCAGATGTTTCGGGTATGAATTTTCGATACTGATATTTTCGCGTACATCGCTTGTCAGTCGTTTTAGGTATGACATTATCAAGTTACACGTTTTAACAATGTGCACAATATTAAGCATTTGTTGTTGAGCTTGAGAGTGAAATTCAGTAACAGAGAAAATATAATGATTATTATAATTATTAAAAGATATGTTACGACAACATTCCGTTGACCGAGGTTAAAAATCGGAAACCAAATGAGATTGTGAAAAGGATGAAGTGGAAAAGGATTCTGGAACTCAAGAAAACGTGCGCTGATAATCATCTCCCCCCTACGTCACATACAGTTTTTTCTGTTTTTTTGACTGAATAAATTTATAGTTACCATACCGTTACACGCAATAGTGGTCGCTAATGACCTCGAAGTTGATGCGACCTTAAATTTTAAAAAAAATTAAAACATTAATGACACCAGGGGTAGATATGTCTGCTCAGTAAAGATATTCGACGAAGGGGCACTGAACTCCTTCCTTCTGTAATAAAGAGGTATAAAAGCATCGGAAGTCGTCAGAACGAATTCAGCTGTAGCGGAAATTTAATTAGAAAAGTTTATGGCTGGGGTGTCGGCGTGAGAGGGAGGAGCGAAAGAAGACAAGGACAATGATGGACCCGAGACGAACCCGAGCGAAGCCTAACCTTTTGATCAAGGAGAAGGAGCAACAACCTCAAATCGAGAAATCACTTTTCTCAGAAGAGCAACGTCGAATGAATGAAGGTGAAAGATACGCCCATAAACATCCTATCGGTTACAGTTCATCTCCAAAATATATTCGAATTTATAATTAATCAGTTCTTGGAAGAATGTAGAATAAGATATCGACTCTGATATCTAACTATCTTGGCGCTCATGCTGTGAAAACTAAAGAGATTGGTACAGAACGCAGTGGCTTATAATAGTTTAATTGAATATTAGATACATATTTACGCATTGTTATATGAAAATTTTGATTGGAAAATGTAACGAACTCATGCAGAAAGTACAGAATATTACAGTTCTACAGGTTTAGTTTTGATCATGTGGTCGTATGTCGCCGAGTATATGCATATTTCACGAGTTCAGAAAGAGGTCTCTGTAAAACGACAAATATCATTAAATTTTAACTTAGAAATGTTTGCAAACTTTTAATCTCTTGCAAATTGTCTCAAATATGATGACACATTACGAATTATCTCCTTCCGATTACATGTCTCGTAGAATCTAATAAGAACTATTAATATTTTGTTAAATTAACTCATCGAAGTATTTAGCCGTTTGTATTTTTTTTTATTTGTACACACCTTTCCATTCTGCCAGTGTTCATGGATCGCAAATTTTATTCGATTTCCGTCTCTGGTTTATTGCAAATTCATAAGAAATAATTACCAGGAATTTATAACTACTTGCGGATGATTACACTCTTGACCACATTTTTAAGCTAATCTGACATATTAAAACGAAGTAATTTTATTTGCTGAGATACCGTACACTTCCTTTAAACTCGCGTGAGGGAAGCATTTCCGTTCGCCAGCGTGCCTACCATCTACCGGTGAAATTTGGAACTTCTTCCACCGTCTCTGAAACGATCTTGAAGAGGAACGGCCTAACAACCAAGGACTAAAAACAGATTTATTGTAATCCCCCATGGATAGGACGTGATGTAGTGGTCCGCCCGTTCGCTCGTCAACTGTATCAGGGCCAGTCAATCCATTTGCACTTTGTGGTGGACACAGCGGGTTCTCACTGAGTTTTATCGAAATCCTTCCATCTCCTGTTCTCATTCCACCATTGATCCACATCATTCAAATTATAATATTGAAATAGTGAATTATTGAATATCATTCGTGCACTTCAAATATAGCTGTAAGAGTTAGGAACTGGTAGCATCATGGAAATACCATCATCATGGACTACTTGATCTCTTAGGGTACTACATGGACCCACGGTTGAAGTCGTTTATACATTGCATTCACCTGTTAAGTCTGCAGTTGCTTCCTTGCGATGGCAACACAGAACAGCATTAAACGCGTTTAGCATAATTCGGTGGTATAGTTGTAAGTTACAGCACTCTATTAAGTGTCTTGGGTCAAAATTGAGTCCTGCAAACTTTTATATCTACACTGGATTTCATGGTAGGTGATCAAGGGATCATTTTGGTAATGATATATTTGTGATTAGAACGGCTATGATAACTTAGTAGAACGCTTTCCCTCTTTTTTCAGATTTCCTAATTGTGAGCATGTAATCTCAAAACCCGGGCTACTTGGAACCCCGCTCACAGTGGAGTCAAGTTACCCAAAACTTTCTCTTTCATCTTGTGAATGCGTTAATAGTTTTATTTCGATATTTAAAACTTCAACAATAGTGATTTTCTCTTGATTTTTCAGTAATCTGGCCGTTATAGTACACAAATACAAACGATTTCCTGAAGGCGGAAATATGCGGATTATATGAACCATCAGCTTGAGGAGTGTTTGACAGCAATTATCGGAAATAATGTTACAAAGACAAGCTGAAGCTTTCTTTATCGTCAATCAACATATTATTCGATCGATTATAAAATGGGATCTGAAGAAGAAATCCATTCAGAAACCGGGCCATCCAAAAATGTTGACGAAAAATGAACTGAAGACGAAAAATTAGTCTATGCAAAGCACCGTGATCAAATCAGTAATTTCATATTTCGTATTGATGAACTCGATTTCTGATTTATTGTGATGTCATATTTATCTACGGGCAACACAACTGTTACTGTTTTCGAAGAGAATCTCCCAGGGCGAGAATGAGTAGAATTACTTTTTAGGAATCCAGAGTTACCGCTAAAAAATGTGTATAAAAATTGTGTTTCAGCTATTGAAGTTATCTTCGTGTTTGTACTATATTTACATTCATGTTTGTACAAGAAAACCTAGGAACACATGAACCCAGTGCAAATCTCAGTGGTTTCATGTGCGAAAACATCGCGTGGGTTCAAGTTGCCCACACAGCAGTGTAACTTGAACCCAATTTTCAAAAAACGTTATTTGCAATTTTTGTTAAATATATCTCATCAAAGTACTCTTGAGTATTTCACAATAAACCTGTAGATCTATCGAAAAAGTTATAAACTTTTTTTTTGTTTTTCAAGGATTAGTAAAGGAAAAACTACGAAAGTATTGAAAAATTGATAGCAAGTAACCCGTGTTTGCGGTACGTATAAACCATCGGGAGCATTGTCTTGTGACAGTCAGATGATGTTTGTCCCTCATTTTTCTAAAAGTTTTGATTCGTGAAACATTTCATATAAAACTCTTTTGCTCGAAACATTTATTTTCTCAATCGTAAATACGTTACAGAACGAAGTATGAGTTTTGTTTAGTTGATATAAATGTCCTGTTGTGTTGGCTATTGTAATGTTTATTTGATACCGCCTCGTCATATTTCATTTGCTGTATTCCAAATATTATTTTTGGAGATCTGCTTATTCAGAACATCTCCTTTAACTTTTCAAGATGTGGAACCTTTCAATACGCATCCTTAATATCTGCTCTTCAAATGAAAGCTGGTTTCTGTGGATGTGAAAGTTATTTCCCGCATTGACGTCGATTTGCATGGTACCTAAATTGGATTGAAACAGTAAATCAAAACCAAGTCAAAATGTTTGCAATTGAAAGGCGTAAACCTGACACACATTGCTATCACATCTTTCCTTATCCCAAATAAAAAAACCTTCCCCAATCTAATCAGAAAATGTGAAATAAATTGTTGATTAGTTAAAAGCGATCTGAAGAAATTGACTTTTTATACGTGTAAAAATGGTTCTAGATTCGTCAAAATACTTTCTTCTTTTGGCGATGAAATCATTGACATGAAGGAAAAACAATCCAAAAATCCATTATTTCGTTTTTACTCGAACTTCTTGCGATAATTTTGTCAATTAGAAAGTAGGAAATAAAAGATTGCACTATTTTTTCATTTTAAAATTTATTATCCTAATGTTATTTTAACATTACAAATGTTACTGACGGTTTTATTGTATTTTATTAAAGGTTACGTCAAATGAATATTGTTTCTTTCGAATTTTTGATTTTATGATACGTTTGGAAGAATCATATTCATTTAGACAGTTAATTCGATTAAATATCTATGGATATATTATTTTTAGTTTATATGACCGAATGTTTAATGAAAATATTAGTATACAAATATCAATATTATCCTGTACTCCAAGAATGATATTACTGCGGGTACAAGAATCTCCAAAAGCATTCAATTAAATGGTAATTTTATTTGATTTAATATTTAACGAAAAAACAGTTAAAACTGTGTGCCGTACTATGGGGAAGAAGTGCAATTTTCGAGTTATTTTTTACATTCGAAAGTGCCTGTGACATTTAACATTTTAACAAGTACAGATGTGAGTATAGGTTGAAAAAAATCAGGTGAATCAGGAGGAGTCAGTAAAAAGAGTAAACACCATTACTATTATGTTAATGCGCAAGATTGTAATTAAGAAAATACTATGTGTGAAATTTCCTTCCCGTTTCCTTACGTAGAGACTATATAGTGGATGAGAAATCATGTCAGCGCCCGCGTTAAAAATACATACCGTGTTAAAGATACATTTCATTGCATCTCTGCCTCATTATTTCTTGAATAACATTAACACAAATTGAATGAAATTGCGGAAATGATCCTAGACTGGCAAAGGTAATGACGACTAGATACAATTTTAGACAGAGAAAAACGCAAGTTATCATTGTCCACAAAATGATAAAATTCATTGTGTGGAAATATCTTTCCAAATTTTCTGATCTCGTATATACAGGTGTCCAGGGAGAAAACATCGAGACTTCAAAAATAAGCTCTTAAGACTGTTTTAAGCATATTTTGTCGAATGGCTGAGCCGCAATAAGCACTCAAAAGCTGGTTAGAAAGAATACTTTCTATACATATTTGCTTTTCAAAATCATACCAAATGCATAAATAAAGACATACATACATAAATACACTCACGCATACATTGTAAATTTGTCTGGTCGATATAAAGATCCAAGATCCGAAGCTGCGAGCTCTCAAATGTCTCTCAAAGCACTCAAACGAATTAATTACGTTAATGAATGAAGCACAATATACGAAACTTACGTCACTTGCATTCTTACCATGTAAATCAAAACTAAACGTACCGTAAAAGTGGGTGACACCGATCAGTGTACTAATATTTCTATGTTTTAATGTCATTACTTTTGTTAAAATGATTATATGTAATATATAATCCTCTATAGTTTCAAATATAGTTGCGTTAATAATTATCGGTGACCGATTTGAAACATGGCGGTTTTAAGCAACAATAGGCCGACCGGTGTCACTCGCACATTGCGCGCAGTTCTAATCACTCAACTTTTTTCTCGTTGAATCTTGTTTTCAGACTTCAATGTAGGTGAATATGATAACAATTTTGAGGTTTGAAAAATACTGTGGCATATTTCACAAAAAGTTCAACAGAATTTATTCCAAGAATTTATTTCAAACTTAGTTTAACGAAATTTAGGCAGGAAATACGCAATAAGTAGCATAGAACTAAAAAATATGCAGTTCACAAAATAAATGTCCATATATTTAAATAATTCTTCAATCTTATTAATAACGTCATCAATATTTTGAATAAATAGGTCCCCTTCTCCGAGTATCATATTCCATCTTGCGAATAATATCACTGTTCTCCACCTCTGACTGGGAAAGGTTGGTCAGTACGTCAGCTGATGTCACTGCAGTGTCTCTGACTGGGAGGTCCTAGGTTCGAGTCCCGATTTTCGACACTAGCTTATCAGCTAGGCCGAATTCAGTTGCTCTCTGGAGGAGAAATATAGAGGCCGGCTGCTCTGACTCTTGCTCTGTAGTTTTCCGTAGTTTCTCCGATGAACACATGGCGAATGCCGGAGCAGTACTCCCAACAAACGGGCCACGGACCGCGCATGTTCTTTACTGCCTCTTATCCTATCCTCACCCATTATTCACACTTACACTAACATGCACTACACTACCACACAGTCCGCGAGTCCAGTCGTTAGCTTAGATCTTGTCCCGGCTGGGGCTGGGCCCGGCTGATAGGAGCTACCTGGTTAGAGGAAACCCCGCTAGCCGACGGTAGGTTGGCTCCGGATCTCGCCATCCAGCGGGAGAAGATGATCGACACCTCCCGAGGAAAAAGCACATGCACGTCACTTACGGGACTAATGACCTCAGTAGTTGAAGCACCGAGATTTACTAGCAATCAACCAACAAACCAACCATCTCCACATCTTAAATATTTTCTGTAACTGGGAACACAAAGTGCGTTTCTCTCTCATTTCGTTTGTTTTTTTTCCTTCAAAACTTGCATACAAATGTTTGATAACTACCTTCTCTATTCTCCCAAAAAATGTCTGCTTCTTTTCTTCTTCTTCTTACTCAAAACGGCCTTCCCCTATTTTTGCCTTAAATTTTATTTTTTTAGTATGTAAATTGGTATATGGCACATTATATTGTTCAAATACTTAATTTTTCGGATCTTACGGCTTTTACAGTATTAATTAGGCAACTACCATGAGGTCCAATTTTTTTCCTGTGTTTTTCCACTCTGATTGAATTCACCCTACAGTATAGATTTGTTGCAAAAGAGCTTATTATAACAACCAAAAATACGAATTTCCTGATTTCCAAGAAAATACACGCGCTGACAACACGATTTTTACATAGAACTACAAGATCCCTACTAGGAATATTTTCTCGTGTTTAACTTTGTTCAAATGTTCACAATAAATCTGTTAGGTTTTGCATCCCATAACTATTCTAAAATTATCTTTTCATCGAATTCGATTATTAGATACTTCCAAGAATCAGTGCGCTAATTGTTATTTCTCAATGACAAGTATAAATGATAGGATTTACCCGCCTATCCCCGTATGTCGGTGCCACTGAGCGAAGTGGCTCAGCGCGTAGGTCACTTACTTCGCATTCGGGAGGCCCGGGTTCAATCCCTGGCGTCGTGAGCCGAATTCGTTAACTACGTGAAGTCACGAAAGTTAACCGAATTCGAGACATCGCGAGTTCCTGCGTGGGTGACCGACTAGGAACCCTGTAATGTAACGACGCCGAGGCACTCTACGGGACATACTCGTATAATGGCTAAATACAAATATCGGTGCCACCAACATTCACGTTACGTTTTTCTTCTGCGTTGCAACAATAATATTTTTCATCAGCAAAACAACAAAACCGAAGGTGTACAAATGTACACCTTCCCCGTATATGTTTCTTTCGAATTTAGTAGGATTAATTTCCGCAAGTTTTAATACGCATCTTTATTTTATAAAGGTTTTATGTCGCCGAGAATAACATAACTTATTCGGCCATTCCTACTCTTATCCCACAGAAAAAGGAGCAAAAACAGAAATTTTGATTTACGACTGAAACACAACGTAAGCCAAGAAATATTACCTCTAGGTTCTTTATTTCATAAATGTTAATGAATGGTAAACAAGAACCTTTGTTTTCCTATGCCGACATTAAAGAGAAGCGAGAAGTCGCAGAAAATTATTGGTAAACCCAAAGCTGCCGCACACCGAGAACGCTGCTTCTGATGCTGTTGCTGCAGCCGCAGGACGCGTATAAAACGTTCGCAATAACGACGACCAAACGGAAAACATGGGAAAGCGTGCCAAGACGACGTAAACGAAAAAAACCCGCGGAACGTGCCGCTCAACAAACACAGCGCGGCGGCGGTGGCCGCGGCAAACGGCGTGCGACAAATCCGATTATATTCGGGCAATAAGGCGCTCTCCATTCAAAGGCCTGGCAGCTTCAGAAATCTCGCAGGAAAGGGCACCAAAGGAGGGGCCAGCGGGGTGAAGCGGGGAAAGTGTTAAGATCGCGGCGGGGTCCATTCCGCCTCCACCCGCATCTCC
>BOPP01000027.1:11284207-11308497 GCA_017312745.1 Gryllus bimaculatus | reverse complement strand
CGGGATTTAGAGAGGCAGCCGTGGGCGGCTGGCCGGGGAGGGGGCGAACCGGCGGCGGCGGGCGGCCGGCGCGACTGAAAGAGGTCCGTCGTAAAACAGGGCGCCCTCGGATGCCGGAGGAAGGCGTTGCGCACGCGCATCGGGTTTCCGTCTGCGGCGCTGGCCGTGCGCGTAAACTCATATCACATGGGCGAAGTAGAGCTTATGAACGATGTAATTGAATGAGAGAATAAATGAATGAAAAGATGACTAATGAATAAATAATACGTCAAAGAACTAATGAACGAACGTTGAAACAAACTAACGAACGATTGCATGATGAAAGGAAACTATAAACGAATGAATGATAGATGAACGAACGAAACCGTGAATAATAGAGTGGGAGTGCCAACAAACGATGAATGAGATGATGCTAAAGAAAAAGTTTATGACCCAACGAGTTTTAGACGTTTACGAATGTAGGAAGAACGAATAAACGAGTTAAGTATGTTCCCAATTTTAATTATGCTCTGTTCTACCTTAATTGTTTGCTTGACCCCTTATCTGGCTGATTTTGTGAGGGCCTGGCTTTTTGACACTTCCTAGACAGCTAGGTCCAATTCACTCACTGTCTGGAGGTGTTTTCCACTCAACGTCAGGTGAATGCCAGAGCAGTACCCCTAATGGGCCATGGAACCCGCGATATTTCCTTCCTATTCCTTTATTTATCCTCAATCCTTACACACACACGCACACACTCACTTACATGCATTACACTACCACAAATGTCGGAAGCTTAGAGATTTATCCGGGGTGTGCCCCGCTGATGATGGATACATGGTTAGGGAAACCCCGGCGAGCCGATGCGTAGATCAGCGCCGGATTTCGCCCTCGAGCGGGGGAAGATCACCGCCACCCTCCGGGATAAAACCACGCAGCACACCACTGGGACTAATGAGCCTGGCCGTTGACGCGCCCGTAAACACAATACATCGAGGCGCCTGGAAAGCTCCAAGGGCACTGTGCGGCCAACGCCCCATATCGCATCAAGCTTGTTCCCTTTATTGGGTATAGTTTAGCTCTGACCGCCCCACCTCTCATCAAGGCTGGACTTTCGGCTGGGTCTAGCGTAGTACTGACCGCCCAATCTCTCATCAAGCCTGTCCCTTCGACGGGGTTTAGTGACCTGACCGCCCCATCTCTCATCACGGCTGGACTCTCGGCTGGGTCTAGCGTAGCACTGATCGCCCCATCTCTCATCAATCCTCTCCTTTTGACTGGGTTTAGTGTAGCTCTCACCGCTCCATCTTTCATCAAGCCTGACCATTCGGCTGGGTCTGGCGTAGCCCTGACCACCCCACTAAGCCTGGCCTCTAAGGTAAACCTGGGTCTAATACTTTCCGTAAAGTCTAGACCGTAGCCTGGGGCCACTTTGGTGCTTGCTCATGGATAGTTTCCGACAGCGCCATTGCCGTAGACTCATGGCATATCATATGTCCTTTGTATAATTACCTGGTCAGGCGAAGGACTATGGAGAGTGTTCGACTCACAGGGGGCCTAGAATGCTCTACATTCCACAGCCACAACTGAAAATATCCTTGCCTGACGTGGGATTCGAACCCAAAACTTTGGTGTAATGCAAACATCGGATACTGACTGATTTAACAAGAAAATTCGTAAATCTAAATATATTGATCAGTAGGACACCGCCTACCAGTTACTTATTATTAAATAGACTACCACAAGGCAAAATACGAGAATGAAGATTCGTTCTTCTAAATTAAACAGAATGACACTACTTTGACTTTATATATGAGATGAATGTAGATTTACTCATCATGAAATACATAAACTATGGATTAACCGACAAATTTGAAGCCACTTGTCTAAAAATTTCCTCACAATAGAAGACAGAATAATGGCAATAAGAAGAAAAATACTTAGTAAATTTTATCTATTTTTGTAAAAGAATGCGGGGAGGGGGAAATATTTTACAAATCATATAACTTTATGATGAATCATATTTTCCCATATTCCTTTCCATATTATTTGGAAGTGTAAAATGTTTGCTTCCGAATTAATGAGTACATCAAAAGCAAGCAAAAGAAAACCATAATATAATGATGAAACGTGACATTGAATCGTGAGCAGCGCTGCAAATCACTAATCTTTTTGTGCGAGAATATCAGCATTCCCAGTAGCGACATCATTAAAATTCGAAGCGTCTGATTGGACAACGGTACCCTTTCCTTCTTGTAAACCAACCGCTGTCGAGTGCACCAGAGCTTTAACTGGGTAACTAGTCAAAGAAGGTTGTGGGATGCCCACAAAGAGAAACGATGTCTACCCGTCCCCCCAACATCTTGTTTTATTCGACACGAATAGCACATAACAACACGAACCTCGAGTGAGATTTGAACTGAAACTTTTCCGCAAAAAGTACATTTTGAATAAAAATAGTGTCTTTTCAGGTGGCAACAAGTGGTGCTACAACAGCATATACTTGGCGAATTATTGAAATTTGGGAAATTTTTGAAAATTAAGTTTTCAACGAAAATGAGACTTGCACCATCATTTAAGCATTTTTTTATCTATCCGAGATAAAATTTAAAGAAAAATGTAGAGCAATTGTGGTTCATTTTATAAAAAGTTGTCTTTCGTAAAGCAAAAATTCAGCGAATCCTTTTCTATTTTTAAGAAAATTGTACACGAAATTATAAAATATCTATTTTATAGAACAGATACGGTAAAGAAAAAAGTATATATAGGCCCTATTATTATAGTTTTGCAATATTAATCATTTGCAAATTTTTGAAAATACACCCGAAATGAGACCTGTTTCCTCTTCATAAACGTACGTAGCTCGAAAAAAAATTCAAAGAAAGAATTTGCAGCCGGTTTTGGAAAAAACAACTCTTGAAAATTGCCTAAATTTCACGCTAAATTACGCAAAACTTTCTCATATTTTCGAAAAATTGTACACGTCCATTAAAATTAAAGATATGATCTTAAAACTCGGCTCATGTTAAGGATCTGTCTTTGAAGAACAGATCTTATTCCGGAAAATAATCTGTTCAATATTGTAGTTCTAGAAATGTGAAGAAAAAAACTTAAACTTTCCCAATTATCGTAAATTTCAAGAGTTCAACAAAAATAAGACTTCCACTATTAAAAATAGTGTCCTTTCCTCTATTTAAAGCGATTTTTTTAGAAAAATTGAAAATTTTGTTAACGCTTATTGTAAAAGATCCCCAAAAATTAAAATATCCTTTTAAATTTGCACGGCCTCGAATCCAGCCAGATCGAAAGGAGAATATTAAATATACAGAAATCCTCTGAATATTTCCGGTGCTAGCGTTGACTACGGAAGGTCGGACAGATACACGGGCGGATGACCAGGCATACATGTGGATGTTTTCCCATAAATCAATTTATCGATATTCTAAAATGTGGATTCTAACTACACTATTTCTTAGAGGAAGTAATCTACTACGTACAGAAACAACATTTATCGACTTTTTCGACATAAGCATCTCACAATATGGGTATTTCTGACGAAGAATCGTCATCTTCCGTTCTGGCAACACAACTCTTTACTACGTAAGTACTTAGTAGGCGAGAAAAGTGAAATCTCCACCGTCATCAAACTTTAATGAATAAATGTCTTGTGTTTTTCCAAGACTTGCATCGTTTTTGAACAGGAGTTTCTTGACGATTTCTCTTGTATGGTAGTCGTAAGTTTCTGCAAATTGTTAGTGTTTGTGACGAAAATTCTAAGTTTTGGCAAAGAAAAAACCCACATTCTTATGCAAACGGAGAAAAACGAAAATGTGTAAATGACGGAATTTGAGCGCAATTTACAGTTCTGTTTTTCTAACGGCCCTGAAATCGCACCGTTGGCACAAAAGCCGTTGGAACCTTAGCCCGTCAGCTGACCGTCAGAATTGCAATGCACAAATGGTGTTCACAAATGACGCTAATGACTGCCCAAGCCGACAACTTCTCTTCCAGCCTTGGAAATGCATATATACAATAGTTACGGCTTCGGGAATCTGTGTTTCTCAGACCAGGAATTAAAGACCATGATGATAAAGGAATTATTTACTGCTCAAACTATGAGGAACACGCTGGTGTGTGTTTTACAGCACGAAATAACTCACCTGTATAAGATTAGTGCATGGTGGAAATAACAATGTGAAGCGGTGCGCAGGCCGCTGACTGTGGACCAATTAGAGTATATCCCCGGTGCGGTGCGGCAAATTCAAATTATCTACGCAGGCGCGGACATTTGAAAGTAATTTAAAATAACGATATTTGTTTTATTAAAGTTTAGTCAATTATTATTACTATTAAATTTACCCGCTTAATTTAGTAAATGATTTAAATATTAGTACATTGGTGATATTCATCGATTTGTTCGTAGTTTAAATATTTCAGGTCCGGTGTACAAAAAGTGTGAACAAATACAATGACCTGACCTAACATAGCATGCAGTACTTGGCCACATTATTATTATCACTTCTCAATTTCATTGAGGCATGTGTTCCACATGTTTGTTACTCCTATTTATGAGCGTTTTGAGACAATTTGTCTCTGAATAAGTACTGAACAAATAATATGAAAGTACAAAAATATTATAGCTTTTTTGCATCGGAAACATTGTGTCACATTTACTTTTAAAACATCGTATCTTCCAGTCATTCTGATGTGCCGTTTTTACGCTGTGAAGGAAAATATAATGGTGTACTTACTTTCATTGATTTAGTTTTTGGGATTTGTCATGAGAGTAATCAATGGGCTACGTTGTGTTTGGATAACTATTTATATCAGGGATCACTATTATAATAGCAATAATTAATAACAAATGTATATAAGACACAATCACCAGAAACATTAGAATTTTTCGGTTAAATAAATGTGATAATTCCTAAATGCCAAGTACAGCAGATGAACAAGAGCTAGTTTTTGTGTTAGTGATTCTGTGTTATTATAATGTGGACATGTACTGTAAACACTCAATTTCACACTTTTATATATATTTTGATAATTCCTGATCATAGTTTCAGATTCTCTTTATAAAGATTGATATGAAAATAAAAAGATCTGAAGAATGAAAACTATTGATTTTTAATGCACAGGATTCCTGTCGTATCATACACTTAATAGAATACAAACAAGCACATTATTTAATAGCATTAAATTAAATTCTATGTTAATACTATTTATTAATCCATAAAATTATGGAAATATTTCAAGTGTATCCACAAAGCAGGAAAGAAAATACAAAGCAGGAAAGAAACCTATAGTGTTTCTATCGATTACTGCTGCTACAATGGCAGGTTATTACGATTTAAGTGAGTTTGAACGTGGTGCCACCGACACCTCCCAAGTACAAAACGTGCACTGCACTTACGGGTCTAATGACCCTGGTAGTTAACGAGTCCAAAATCACCAAACACTTAATCAATCAAACCCTACAGTCAGTGACCACTAGGAACTGCTAATGACCAAAGGAATTGACATTTCCGGAAACACGAAACACTCTCACTCCCTCATTCACCCGAAGCCGTTTGCCGCAGAGGGAAGCCCGGCACGCCGAGCACGCTCCGTGCCACGGGTGATCCGGCCGGGGGACGAGGGGAGAGGCGGCAGTCGCCGTCCCGCCGTTTCTGAATTGTCCCCTCTCGCGCCCGCTGCCTTTCCGCTCGTCCACCCACTCACGTCCGCCTCCCCCGCGCCCCGCCGCTGCACCCACATCCTGAGTGGAGCTTTCCCGCGCCGCACCACGTCGGTGTTTCTGCGCGTGCGGCCACACGCGCCCGTCCCGCTCGTTCCTGCCCTGAGCACTTTCTTGTTTTAGGGGCCTCGGCGAGCGAATCTTCCGAAAGCAGCTCGGTAGACATTTTTTTTTTACTTTCCCGTGTACGTACATACATACGAGGTAATATACAAGTTGTGTCCAAAAAGTTATGAAATATATTTTTTTGACAACATTTATTGCCAATATATGTACGAAGCTTTAAAATTCTTCAAAGTATTCACCATTAGCATCTACACATTTTTTCCAGCACTTCGCCCATGATTGGTTAGCCCCTTGGAAGGCCTCAACCGAAACCTCGTTTAAGAGCGTTGTCACAGCCTTTTGGATGTCCTCAGTGGTCTCAAAACGGCGTCTATTGAGCGCGGTTTTAATCCTAGGAAGTAGGAAGGAGGCCAGGATTGTAGGATGTCTGCGGCCGTGTTGCCAGGTTGTACTTGGCCAAATACTCGCGGACGCGCAAAGATGTGTGGCTCGGCGCTTTGCCGTGATGCAGCAGCCACTTAGCGGCGACGTCTTTTCGCACTCTGAGGACCCCTCCGGAGGATCTTTCCAAGACATCTACGTAGTAATGAGCATTAACAGTCTGCCTTTGGGGTATAAACTCTTTGTGCACCACACCTTTGTTGTCGAAGAAGACAATCAGCATCGTTTTCATCTTAGATTTACTCATCCTCGCCTTCTTGGGTTTTGGGGACGCTGAGGTGTGCCATTGCGAACTTTGGCGCTGGTTTACGGGACGTACGCGAAAGCCCATCACTCGTAACCAGTAATAACGTTGTCCAAATAATGCAGTTCAATTTCCACACGTTCGAAAAGTTCACTTGCGATCAACACTCGATTGACCTTTTGTTCGTCTGACAGAACTTTCGGCACTAACTTGGCGCACACCTTTCTCATGTGCAATTCCACCGTAACAATGTTGAATACGGAACTTTTTTTGGAATACTCAGTGTCATCTAAAAGCCGAACACTCAATCGGCGGTCAGAATTTATCCATTCACGAACACGATTCACATTGGTTTCGTTTCTGCTTGTTGATGGTCTTCCAGAACGAGGGTCATTGTCAACCCCTTCCTGGCCATTCTTTCTCTTCTTCACTCATCTCGTAACTTGCACATAACTCATGGCAGATTCCCCGTAGGCTTGCTTGAATATTGCGCGAGCCTCGGAAGGCTTTTTATCGAGCTTCGTGCAAAACTTGATCACCCAACGTTGTTCGACCGAATCACTCATCGCGTGTCGTGACGAGATCGCGAATCAGAGGCGCACTTATTCAACCACTTATTCAACGGTAGCGCAAATGCAACCGTTGCAAGGATCAGACGTGGCGGAGCAGACGTGGGGCTTGGTGCGCTGTAAATCTGAGGGTGCGCTGTAAAACGGGGGGGGGGCGCCTAACCCAATCAGTCCGAGTGCGCTGCAACCAATAGCAGCGCTGTAAAAAAATATATTTCATGACTTTTTGGACACATCTTGTATGTAGTATAGGGAAAGTCGTATAAACCGTTTTCCTTTTTTTTACTATTAAACTGATATTACAAATCCAATGCGAAATATCTGAAATCTTATTTTACTTATTCTTCATTTTTTGAAAATAATGATCATTTCACCAGCAAAGAGAAGTTTCACAGTTTCGAATGCTTGATGGCATATCGTAAACGTATAAAAGAAAGAGAATGCTTCTCAAGATGCAACCCTGCGGCATCTCATGCTCTAATGCAATGAATTGGCAAGATGAGACATTAATGTTCTTTCAAGCCAGTATGGTATTTCTAATATTTGAGGTTGATAGGTTAGTAGATAAGTACGAAGTCAACCAATCTCAGTCAATATCACGAATTATATCCGAGGGTAATTTGAAAGCAAAATTATATGGTCAATGATGTCAAATGCTTTTGAAAGACTTAAAATATTTCAATATGTTTTCCATTTTCATTCATTTATTAAGCAACATCTTTATGAAAAGTAACTAGTGGTGCTACAGAATGGCACAGACTTTCTCGTTGTAAAGTTTCCTAATTTCCTTGGTGTGGACTGGCTTTAAGATCGTGCCCCATTCTCTTGCCAGCTGCCATCTGTTTCCACCCAAACTACATATTTTTGACATTTTCTCAATTTTTCGGTTTCCCAAGAGTAGAACCGAGATATTACTTTAAGAATGGTTACGAATGCTATGCTGAATGCATGAATTGTAACGAATGCTACGCTTGCTCGATGAAGAACCTCGAAGAAGGTTTTGGGTTATTTGTTGATTCAACTAAGCAAGAGTATTGTATAGAGGAATATGTGTATTACTTGTAATGTACTTAGTGATTATATGTTCAACCATACAATGAATATTTAACTCGTAAAAGCACTTGTGACTGGGAACAGGATTCGAACCAGCGTATTGCGAACTGACTTATTACCGACAATAAGTCAGTTTGCCGATATCATTGCTAAGAAAATCTCAGTTGATCGGATTGTGGCAACTCAAATTTATATTAGTGAAAATAGTTAATTGCAATTATGCATTAAAAATTTCGGAATGCATTCTGAAGGTATAAGCTCGTATGTCAGTTATTCGTTAACTTTTGCATGTGTCTAACGAAGATGACTAAAACCCAAATCATTTATGACGCAATCACAATTGAAGCTCCAAAGCTTACTCAAAAACTTTTTGAAAATAAAAATATATTTCCAAAACAAAAATACGATTACAGTATCACGTTTCAAACTAATGAACAACACTCGACGTAGTAATCATATTCATCAGGTGACAGTATCATGCTCACTACAAAAAATTCACACACAATTCTTGTACATTATTTTACAACTTCTTGCCATATGACATTAAACGATTAAATTCGATGCAAAAGTCCAAAGTAAAATATTTTCTGCGGCACAACTGTTTCTATGCAATTAGAGAATATACAGAGCATCCAAAACTTATATTAATTAATATTAAGAAAATTAATATTAATTTTAACAATGACAATTAGTGTATTATTTACCATTTGGATTGTATAATTCTAAAGAACCTGTAACAAGTATTGTACTTCAGCTTCGGGGTCAATGACCCCATCTGGTTTTTGTCCAGTTTCCCTGATCCTATGCTACAATGGCCCCTTGTCATCCTTCTGGACATAAATATAACTTCAATTTAACTTCTCCCCATAGCACGTCACACACAGTTTTTAACTGTTTTTGACGTAAATAAATAAATTAATTAAAAATAAATAAATAAAATTTATGGCACGTATTCAGATTCAATTGACAAGGAATTCCGAAACAATTTGACGGAATTTATACGAACACCTTTTACCAGGAAATTTAAAAAGCTATAAATAATTTGTCTTAATCATGATGCTAGCAACATTTTTTTTTTTCAAAATTGTAGAGTTCAAATCTTTCCTTCAGGGTACAAAATGGATCTGCAGGTTCAAATAGATCTTTTACTGTGGTCACGTGTCTTGTTGATTTTAGGTAATAATTGCCTTTTATCTCGTTAACATTTATTTCGTTATATCGTTATTTCGTATAACCGTTTATTTCGTTAACATTAAATAAAGTTGGAATGTTTCATCTCTTTTTATTTACATTTTTTCATTATTAGTTATTTTTAATTTATTATAGATAACTCTATGAAACTTTATTTGTTCTCTAGCGTATTTTAGTATAATAATAAGTGAATCTTGTCTCTTTAGTGAACTGGCACGCGCTCTGAATGCGGAAACTTGAGGGGGATTCTGAAGTTAATATTAGTTTTACTAAACTATTTTCAAAAGTATGTCATCGCCAGAAATAAAATTATTTTCAAAATCGTATTTGTATATTTTAGAATGGAGATGAAAAAAGGAATAGTTTCAAATATGCATTGCTTGCAGATATCACAGTTCTTTGTAGTATCTCACAATTTGTAATTTGAAACTTTGTTTCCTGATTGCTGATATGGACGGATGATTGAAAAGTGTAATTTGAAGCCTTATTTGCTACTGGCAATTGTCTACGACTGATTAAAAATGTACAGTTTTAGTCTTGCAGGCTGCAGATATCGACGATTGAAAGGTTTTTTTGTTTGTTTGTTGTTTGAAACGTGGCTTACTGATATCAACGAATGTCATACAAAATGCATTGAAACATTGTTTGCTCGTTGCAGATATCGACGAGTGCGCGGAGGACAATGGAAGCTGCGATGAGCTGTGCCTCAATACGGCAGGCTCATTCAGTTGCGGCTGCCCGCCCGGCCTGCGCCTGGCCGCCAACGGACGCTCCTGTCTAGGTGAGGCCTCCGCTGGCACCCAACTCTCAACCCCACGTGGCACCCCCCCCCCAAACGCTCAGTGGTTTGTCTGCACTTGGGGATACGAGAAATCGTCAAACGGTAATGTGACTGACTCCGATACGCACTAGCACCAGAAAGAGTTTAGTTCCACAAGATCTGTATGAAATCTGTCCTTTAGTAAAAAAAAATCTTCAAATGAAGTCGCGTACAATTTTTCGAAATTGAGTAGTTTTGCGAAATGTTGCGTGAAATATGGGCAATTTTTAAACAATTGTTTTATCAAAAAGAGCCCAAATTCTGTCTTGATTTTTCCTTGCCCTGGATGGTGCTTTCCACGCTTAAAAATGGTACAGTTTCTGCAATTTTCGGCAAACTCCCTGTGTTCTAGAAAATTTCAAAAAAATATCTTTACAAAAGTACAATATAGATTATAGTGATGTTTTTCCTTAATGAAATATGTTTATGTATTACATTATTCCGTAGCTGTTACAAAAAAGCGAGAGAGCTCGTGATATTATTGCACCGCTCGCTAAAATGAGCTATCTTATAGATAACAATTCGATCCCCCTTCATGTCCTACAAGTGTAACTTTTATTCTGAACATGCATATACAAAATCCTTTTTTTGTTTTCAAATTTGAGCAAACTAAGGGAGTTTGAACTAGTGAGAATGATATTGACAGTAAAAAAAATATAGAGATAGTTTTCGTTATATATTTAGCACATCGGCAGAAATTTCATGAGTCATATTTTTTTATTCTCTAAATTTAAGTCATAGACGGCGATTTCAATAAAGGGTATGGGGTTCCTGATACCTAAAAAGTGTTAATTATTGTTCCTATATGTAGTAAATTACTTCCTTTAATTTAGTAAGGTTAGGCTAGGGAGTAATATGCTCATTGATATGCTTGATTGAAAGTAGCCATAAGTTCACTACAATGTATGAAGAACATTAAGTCTTAGCAAGTCCTCCCAAACAAGGCATCTCCATAATTTATGCGCTGGAGCGTGGTAGCGTCGCACCAACGCGCAGAGGCGTGCATCAGTAGGTTGATCTTTCCCGTCACGCTGATACAAATTGCGGAAAAGCCTGATTTTGAAACTGTGATCCGAAGGTCAGGATAGTGACTGCTTTAAACTATCTTTTTTTGTAGTTTATTGCGAAGAGAGTTTTTTTGGACAGTATGCGAAGATTAAGTACAAAATTTAGTTCTTTATTGCGAGTTTTTAATGAGTTCCTGTCCTGTATTATTTTGCTGTGTCCTGTATTATTGGTCATTACTTGTTTAACATTTTATGCTTATAGTATAATGGGCAATATTTCTAATAAAGCAGATACGAAACATTTATTCTCCTCCAACACTTGTCACATTGCAATTTTGTCTAAATCCTTGAAGACTCTGGAATATACAGCTCTGAAGGAAGTCGTAGTATGATTGCCGAAATTCGACGCATACGTCACCCCGGCAGCTAAGATTATATTGACCCCGTCCGCGGATGCTTTTCCATTTGTCATATTATAATTCAATTGTTTTGTACTACATCGCCTTGGCTCTGCCACAGAATTTTAAAACTTGTAAACTTGCCTTTGTTGTCTCGTATTTCTAAAATAGCCAGCAATTTCTTATGCATCATTTCTCCTTTTTAATTTTGGATAGCTTTTAATTTGATTTTTCTTTTCTGTTTACTTATTAGGAAACAGACCTAAGTCGTCTTGATTAGGTTGCACACAAGTGAATGAGTCTACGGCTTAAGTCCAAATCTGGTAAAATTCGCGAACTACCCAGTTAATATTCACATTGTTTAAAATGAGAGTATGAATTAGGAATTGTTTAAAATGAGAGTATGAAAAGGAGCCGCTTCAAAACATATTTCTGGCGTAAAAAGGATGAAGTGTAAATTAGCCTAGGCCAGGATAGGTAAATTCCTAACAGCGATGAGAAAGAGCAGATAATGTATGAAACAGAAATCAAACTGCTTATGGAAAGTTTCTAAGGCTACTGAGGGACAACTTTAACTTCGAGTTCCACTGTGTCAGTTAACAACTTCTATTTACACGGTACTCCCTAGCCTAACCTTACTAAATGAAAGGAAGTAATTTACTACATTTAGGAACAATAATCAATAATTTTTCGGTATTAGGAACCCCAAACCCCCTGTTTCAATTGCAAAATCCCTGGGTTTTGCTATGGCATTAAAATACTTTTTTTATGTTGTGGAAGTAGTATGCAAATAAGAAAACAATAGCTCTTCCACACAAAAATCACAAAAAACTATGTTTTCCAAACAGTATGTTAAAATATTTATGTATCACAGCCGAAAAATAAATATTTTTTGAACGAGTAATTTAGTAGCCATTGCCAAGAATAGAGTTGTGTAATTTGGTAATTGAGTGAGGTAACATAACATTTGGGCCGAAATGCATTGTATATTTTTTGTTTTACTATGAATGTGTAATATTGTAATTTAAAGAAATAAATCAATTTAATTGGCATCACCATTATTGGAGTTAATTTTACGAAATACTTTATGAATCGACAGTGCTCCAATTTACGCGTACTGATGTGTCCTTCAATACTAAATCTCGCATTCGATGTAATTTTTGATGGCGTAAAGTCGTGTATATATATATATATATATATATATATATATATATATATATATATATATATATATATATACTAAATATTTAAAAATGAGTATTTTACTTCGAACTTTCAAGATATACGTCATTACAAATTTTTGCATAATAATGAAAAACCGCAGGTCTTCATGTGATGTGCTATAGTCAAGAGCAGATTTCTCTATTTCCATCCCAACAGAAAATAGTATGAACACATACCGAAAACATTTTCTAAGAACAAAATATTTTGTTAAAATTCACCTTTACAAAATGTGCACATGTTAATAATAAATATTAATGAGAGTAGAAATGTGAAACAAATACATGTCTAGTGCTAGAATTCATGATGTTTAAAACTTTCTGTTAGCTGTGGGTCTTTTTCTCGCAAAACACGCACTTGAGGTTGCTTCAAGGAATATGTATATTAAACACTACATTGTTAAAGGTAGCCAATTATCTTCATGTCTGTGTAATTATGACAAACGTATACACAATTATACCTTCAGTGTAGCTTGGAAACAGGCAGTACGTGCAGCACATTTGCCTCCTATCATTGAAAATATGCGAGGCATTCTCTCTCTCTCTCCCTCTCTCTCTCTCTCTCTCTCTCTCTCCTCTCTCTCTCTCGGTCGTTCTCACTCGCTCTCTCTCGCTCTCTCTCTCTCTCTCGCTCTCTCTCTCTCTCGCTCTCTCTCTCGCTCTCTCTCTCGCTCTCTCGCTCTCTCTCTCTCGCTCTCTCTCTCTCTCTCTCGCTCGCTCGCTCTCTCGCTCTCTCTCGCTCTCTCTCTCGCTCGCTCGCTCTCTCGCTCTCTCTCGCTCTCTCTCTCGCTCTCGCTCTCTCTCTCGCTCTCGCTCTCTCTCACTCTCTCCCTCCCTCTCCTCTCTCTCCTCTGTGGGGTTTTCGCCTCACGTTTCTGATTGCGCATCACGTTGCCTGTTTATGTCATCTCGAAACAACCAGTTTTACTCAGGAAATTCAATTCGCGTGATATGGCTCTGTCGGCTGCGGCAGGTCAGAACGACACCTCGAACAAGCCCCCCGTATTACGTATATTCACTCACGCGCTCCATCAAAGCCCGGCTGCTCGGGGCCACTTTATACGCGTAGTTGTCGTAAAACATCTCGTTTCTACGGCGCTCAGAAGCAAGCGGCGAGCCTCAGACCGGGTTTAACTGCGAGAATGCAATATGTTGACCGTCACCAGTACTACCGTCTGGCCTTGCACTTCAGGTTGAGATGTGAATTCGGGGTACATTGTTCATAATATCGCGTCTTATGCTTGTTGTCATTACAAACTTGCGTCGCGTTTACTATGGCCAGCCGAGCTGTTTCGCTAGGCATTATGTTGACTATGTGAAGTGGGTTGATAAAATTTGGCCAGTTCGCGCTTAATGTATGCCTTGAGGATCTGTACAATATTGCTACGAAGCGCATTGAAATGCTTCCCTGCATGGTCGTAACATTTAAACGTGGTCTTGGGGTGACCTGAACTAAAATTGAGCCCTCTAAGCCCGTGCATAAATATTCAAACATTAGCGTAGCAGTAAAGATGGGGAATCCGGAGATAAATATGGTTTATGGTTGCGAGCGTTGTGCATAATAAAATAATACAATAGACCATCAAAATAACGGTTTAAATGTAATATTTTACCCGTTGGTTGATAGTAATTAATGATATAAGGGTTGACATGTAGATCATATTCACGAGTGAAAACGACTAGTTCAGAAGGCCCAAAACCAAGTAAAATATTTATCATTTTCTGTAAGTATTATAATTTTTCATCGGTATAAATATGAGCGTTATAAATCAAACAGGAAGAACTGTAATTGATGACAAGGGCAACGAAATAGTTGATAGTTTACGTCGCAAAGCGGATAAATACAATTGTCTTCTATTTGAAAATCCAGTAATCGAAATTTGCTATTGAAAGCTATCGTATGCAGTTTTAATAGCTTTTCGCTTGCAGCTATGAACTCGTGTGCTCTCATGCGCTCTTAAACATCAGTATATATGCGTTGATCTTGATACCTTGTTCATTCCCTATTGTATACCGCCCGATAAAGGGGAGTACTGAACAAAAATACGATTGTGTTATCTCCCATTTCTCTTTGACCGCGTCAGAATGTGAGCTGCCAAACACCTGTGCTTTCCGATTTGCCTACAATCAGGGGCAAATGTCACGTGTGTACACGAAATTTCCCATCACTGTTCATGGGCAAAAATTGATTATTTTGCCCCTATAAGTGCCCTATTAGTGTTTAACATTTATTTGAGATAACTGTACAAGTTATTCAAGACAAAAATCCGAAAATTATACGTATAAATGCGTACCAAATGCCTTATGAGTTTGTAAGATTTATTCTGAGACAAATGATAAGTAACAAAAGAAAACGAAAAAAATAATTTTAGGGCAAAATTATAGTATTTTCAATTCATTTTATTGTATTTTTGCATGGGAAGATTCGCAGTTGAAATAAATATAATTTTACGGAGCAGTGTAATTTAATGTAATGTTTCTTCTTGACATGACAATAACCAGAGCTACCAAATGGTGTATCCGATTTCAACAAAATTATCTTTGAATCATTGATTAGTGATTACGGATGCGTCACCTGCTAAGGTCATTAGTCACGTAAGTGTATTACATATATTTATCTCAGGAGGTGGCGGTGATCTTTCCCCACTGAATGGCGAGACCCGTCGCCGACCTACCCGTCAGCTTGCGGAGTTTCCCCCACCAGGTATCTCCCACCGCCCCATCCGGGTGGCGGTGATCTTCCCCACTGAATGGTGAGACCCGTCGCCGATCTACCCGTCAGCTTGCGGAGTTTCCCCCAACCAGGTATCTCCCACGGTCCCATCCGGGGCAAGCTTTAATGAAAGCCCGATTGGAAAGCGTGTTCGCCGTTTTGCGCAGACGTGAACGAGTGCTTGCTGCGCAACGGGCACGGGCCGTGCCAGGACCGCTGCACCAACCTGCGCGGCTCGTACGCGTGCTCGTGCGAGGGCATCCCGGGCACGCGGCTGGCGCCCGACAACCACACGTGCCAGGACGTGGACGAGTGCGCCGAGGACAACGCCGGCTGCTCGCACGAGTGCGTCAACACCGTGGGCAGCGCCTTCTGCGAGTGCCCGCAGGGCTTCATGCTCGCCCACGACTGGAAGACGTGCCAAGGTGAGCGGTTGACGGCGGACGCGAAGGGAGAGCAGGCGGTCGGGTGGGAGCCTCGTCGTAGGAAGGTGTGGCAGAAAAAGTGGACAGAATTTTCTGTGAAATCTTATCTTTTTCACCTTCTTCCTGTCCATTCTCTCTTCCTTCTGTTTCTCCGTCTCTTCTTACTCCTCTTCTTTCTTCTTTCTTTCCTATTCTTCCTCCTTCTCTACCTCTTCCTTTGTGTCTTCCTTCGTGTCTACCTCCTCCTTGCCCTTCTTCTTTTCCTTTTCTTTGTCCACCTTTTCCTGTCTCCTGACTCTGACTCCTTTTTTCGGGTTCCCTTCTACCAAAGTCTTCTCCTTCTTTAAGTTTTGTAATGAAATTTATAAATTTCAATGAATTGTGTAATTTATGGAGTATTTCTTTCCATAACTTTGAATGATATATTAAGATGACTTAATTGTAGTAAAGCGTTATTTCTTGCACGTAAATGTTGCACATATTCCCGTAAATTTGATAATTCGCCATTAACAGTAATTACGAATCAGATTTGTATATAATATTAATATATATATATATATATATATATATATATATATATATATATATAACCCATGTGTAACATGTTTCATATTTACAATAACCGTTGTTTCGTTCCAAATTATTCCCTTTTCTCAGCAATTGACTTTTGAATTCTATACAGACAGTTTGGAAGAGACAGAATTTTTCACACACTTTCAATCGTTTAACTGTAATTAAAAATGTATGTGATTTTATATTTTAAAAAACTATTTAAATTGGTCAGAAGTACTTCTCAAGTAAAATTTTGGTTCCACATCTCGACGCCTGTAGGTGTAGGTAGCTGTAGGTAGGCAACCCTCCATCCAACTATGTAAGGAGTGTTCTCACGCGTTCATTCCAAGGATGCCAGGAGGTACCTGATTGATGAATGATGAATTGAGCTTATACATGTTCTAATTTTGGAAATGTCTGTTTGGCGCTACAGATTTTTTCTAAAACATCCTAATCAATTACTAATTTTCAATAAAATATACGAACTATACATCTTAAATGTTACGAAACATTAATTATATTTTATTTCTATTTTATTAATCTATTTCTGAACGGTTTATGTTTTAATACTCATAAATTGTAAACATATTACATTTTTTCGGCGTATTCTCATAATTTCAATATTGAAGATATATATTTCTTCTAAATGAATTCTGTTATTCAAAACCAAATCTTGAAATGAGATCATGTAATATTTTTTGACAATGTGAATAGTTTTCGCGAAATTTTGTGTGAAATATAGGCAGTTTTAAACACTAATTTTTAAGAAACGGCTTCAATTTTTTATTTTATTTTTGCACAGATAGAACAAAACACGCATAAAATGGTCATTCAACTCTGTAAATCTTCGAAAGACTACTAAGTTAAAAACAATACAAGAACAATACAATGCACTCTTGTAGCTCCACTAGTTCTTTAATGGAACACGGATAGATATCGATAAGACAAGTACAGCTATATGTTATTTGATTAATAATTGTAAACACTAATGGGTTTAAAAATCAGTCGTTATA
The DNA here is from genome assembly GCA_017312745.1 of Gryllus bimaculatus. Classification (NCBI taxonomy): domain Eukaryota; kingdom Metazoa; phylum Arthropoda; class Insecta; order Orthoptera; family Gryllidae; genus Gryllus; species Gryllus bimaculatus. The sequence goes on along the minus strand of BOPP01000027.1, from coordinate 11,291,069 downwards.
GCAGCTTCGGGTGTACGCGGTGCAGCTGTTGTTCGTCGATCTAGCGCACATCGTGACCTCTAAACAACAATCGGCACCGCGGTATTTAAAAAAGACTCATGCAGAGAGTGAATTATGAGAGAGCAGAGCAAAGATTTGTGACTCAGCGGTGTGTCGTTTCTACGGACAGTTGTGTAGACACTTGTAGAAATTTGCAACACATTTATGTTATAAATAGCGTAATTTCAGTAAAAATTGTTTCGTTTTATTATTGATGTAAAGTAAATTCACGAATACATAACAGAGAAAATTATTTGGTTACATTAAAAAATATTTAGTGGCAGAATCGATTTTACTGAAGAAGTTGCTACTCAGTTGAATACACTATTGTCAGGGAATAACGCAGTTTTCCTAGTGAAACAGAGAGAAGTATTTTTTTCCGTTTTGGGGGGCCTACCAAAACCGTGCGAAGCAGAGAAAACGGTATTTTTGTTGGATTTGATGCGTAATGTTTTCAAGAGCAGCGACGTAACGTTTGCAGTGGAATGTATTTCGCAAGACTTACACAGAGTTACACACATCATACAAGTCTGCCCCTTTTAAAAATCGAAGTTGTTTGAATCTGCCTGATGAACGATGCTACTAATGAGATCATACCGGTGATTTTCATGACCCTTCAATTGGCACTTTTGGACGAATAGTGAACTCGCTACCTAAAATGATTGTAACATACTAGGGTTTTGAAGGCACAATTCTTGAAAAGGAAAGGCGACCGAAGTCGTCGTCAAGGCTACTGCACTTCCCTCCATCTTCCACTTTGGAGACCGCTTTACAGTCCGGCACCGCGCCACGAACTTCCGAGTATTTTTTATGGCGCCGGGTTTCATACTCTTTATTATTCATTAAATACTTACATGTGTAGTATTGTTGCAATTGTCTTCTCAAGACGTACCTATGAGTGTAAAACATTTATATTTTTTTCCATTTGAAGAAAACATAATTCAAAATCTTTAAAATAAAAAATAAACCTTATAAACTTCCACTAATGAGCTTGTTTGTCCTAAATCGTTTGGTGACATTTTCAGAAAATATTTGTATTGAACCGTTTAGAAAATAGTCGAGTTAGACGATTTTATTGATTAAAACTATAAGAAAACAATTTAAGCAGAGAACAAAACCCACTTCTAATTAACTTTTTGGTGAAAATCTTTGGTGAATGTTAAATCCAATTTTTAACAACACTTAAGCGCAAAATCTACATTTTGAAGCATTTAAGGGTAAATGAAGTACAAATCTCTACAATATTAGTAGGTAATATAACACCTCTGACCACTGAGAGAAATAATGTTATTTTTCTCTCCTGTAAAGTATGGTTGTCTAGAGTTAGGGAGCTTCTGATTCCCTGATTCATTTATAAACATAATTATTATTTTAAGTATAAATGGGTTCATGATTTTGAACATACCAATTAGTCGCCACCTGCATGTTTGGCTATCGATCTCCACTTGACGTTACTGCCTTTCGTTACTACCTTTTGTTACTGCCTTTCGTTACTGTTCATTACCACGCAGTTCAAAGCAGTTGACGATCCGTATGCACAATAAGCATCTTAACGATAATCGCAATGTGTGAATCTAGTAGATGTTCATAAATCACATGAAGTTCATTTGCAAAGGTTGTTTGAAAAAAAATTCATAGAAATTAGTAAATCACTTATTTTATTCTAAACTCTTCATAAGAACTTTAAAATAAACATTATTTATTACAGAAACAAAAGAGCGTATTATTTATTGTTTTCTTGTTCTCTTTACTGAGGTGTGACTGAGCACCTCGCGCCGCAATTCGGTACGAAACATGATGCGTGTTCTGCCGTAATAAGAGGATCGACCTGTTTCTATGTGTTCCTTGCGCAGACATCGACGAATGCGCTCTGGACGGCGCGGGTTGCCCGCATGGCTGCAGCAACAGCGTGGGCTCCTTCAGTTGCCTGGAAGCGTCGGTGGAGGAAGAGGACGAGGAAGAAGAAGAGGAGAAGGACGAAGAGGCAGAGGGCAGCCGCGAAGAGCCGAACAGCATTCGCGCAGATGGCGCCACCGATCCGGACAACGGCGAGGACGATTACGACGAAGAGGAAGAGGGAGAGGATGGGGAGGATGAGGAGGAAGAGGGCGACGACGGTGAGGAGGGAGATGACGGTGAGGCCGGTAGAAATGGTGAACGATCTGATATTTTTCTAACGCAATTGAATTTCGATATCTGAAATTCCTAGTTCTTCTCAGTGAAATAAAAAGTTCGATTCATAATATTTCTACATATTGTTTCGAGTTGTGAACTTCTAAACGTAAATTTAAAAAATGCACGAGATTCAGTAAAATTAGAAATATTACATCAGCGCTAGGGATGAGTCAACATAAGGAATGGTTTGAGTTAAATGATTAGCCGTTAATTCTGGAGAGTAGTAACTGAATGAGACATAATCTTTCAATTTCTTTTTAATTGTACACCTCTGTTTCAAAATATTGCCATTTCATTTAAAGCATTGTAATTTTCGTACTATTTCGAGATACTTTCATTTTAAACTTTAATGAGCCTGTTTTCTCCCAATTTTATTCTATTTTCTGAATTATAAATAAATCAGACTAAGCATGTGTCATTAATTATTTATTTTTAATGCTTACGAAAAGTAAAAAGGGCCTAAAAGGTATTTAAAACGACCATTTGCGCGATCCTTTTCAGGTGAGAAGGAAAACGGAAGCAACGGTGACGAAGAGGGGGGACCGGACGACGAAGAAGATGAAGCATCGCGCCCGTTGCCCACGCCCCCGCTCCCGCCCGACACGCCCACCACGACGCCGACGCCCTCGCCCACCACGCCCACCACCGCTGGCACCACCACCACCACCACGGCGGAGCCCCCGCCCTGTGGCGACGGCTTCGAGCGGGTGGGCACAGACTGCCGAGGTGAGCTCGCCTTGCACCGCCTTGCACCCACCACGGACCATGTTATTGTTTTTTAATTGGTTCCATATGTTTCATACAACACGTCTCTTAGCTCTTCTTGAGTTTGAGCGTATATCTGGAGTAATCCTCCGTTACGTGTGTGTCCTTCGTCTCAACAGTCAGTCAATGCATTTTAACCCTTCGTCAAGGGCCTCTGCATAATAACCGGGGTTCCCAGATGGTCACCCGTCCAGAAATCCTCTAATGACACCGGCTAGAAAGAAAGAAACTAGAAAGGTTTTTGCACAGCGAACTGTAAAATGATATGATGCACATTAGAAGCAACCGCTTGACCTATTTCGTTAAAAGCGTTCTGCGAAACGTTCATTTTAAGAACGGTGACGACTGGATGTGCTAAATTCACGTAATGACATATCCGCTTCATTCGCGTATGTTGGATTAGACCTGTCCATCAATATGATATTGTATCATGAGGATACTGTACACGATACAATTTATCTGATTACACATAATAATTATGGTGGAATATCGTTTTCCGGTATAATAATCGTAATATTAAATTTCTCGCGTGCACAAAGGTTCAAAAACTGGTTTATATCGCGTATGATGTAGTGCTTCACGGCGTTAAGTGCTGGCATCTTAAAAATGTTGATTTAGTATTAAAACGCACTATTAACACGTTAAAACATTATGTTTGTATATTTAGAAATTTATTAGAAATTGGACTTTGGAAATTCAACTTGTGTGGGTAAATCTCATATAACCAAGTGACCACCTGATATTGGTCCCTAATTGACAGGCGACTCACTTTGCTCTGATGTTTGACAAGTACACGAAATCTCACAGAATGCGTACTTACCAAACGCCAGTTCATAGTGATTTGAATATCAATCAGGGGCCAATATCACAGGTATTATTTCGTTATATTAGATATCTCACTAAATGTTAATAGCAAAATGTGTTCAACTCTGCCCCCCCCCTTCATGACATAAAATTTGTAATAATTATTCTGACTCACGCTGTATCTTTGTTCAGCATAATGATCCTGATGTAAACAAATAAGGATAGTATTCATCCGCGACTACTATCCTCATTGGCCGATTGCTCTAGGCTCCTCCTTAGTTCGCGTATACACGAACTGTCAGAAGCGTACGTGACAACGAAAGTTCCGCCTGCGATAAGACGTGTAGGTCGGCACCGGATCTCTCCATTCAGAGGAAGAACACTGCCATCTCCTCGAATAAATAGTATTCACAACACGAGACAAATGACCGTAGCAGTTGACGTGCCCAGAAATATCAGTCTGTAAACAGATAAATGTAAGCCGCTGTGAAGAACGTGCAGAGTTTTGCCGCGTGTCCGCAGACGTGGACGAGTGCGCGACGGGCGCGGCGGGCTGCTCGCACGGCTGCGCCAACGAGCCCGGCTCGTTCCGCTGCTGGTGCCCCGACGGGCTGGCGCTGGACGGCGGCGGGCGGGGCTGCGAGGCGCGGCCGGGCGACGCGTGCGAGGCGGCGCGCGCGCTGGATGCCGGTTGCTCGCACACGTGCGTGCCCGAGGCGGACGCCGCCGCGGCCGGCGGGCCCTTCCGCTGCGAGTGCCCCGCGGGCTTCCGCCTCGGCAGCGACCTGCGCACCTGCGCCGACGTGGACGAGTGCGCGCCCGGCCCCGACGCCGCCCACGCGCGCCACAACTGCTCCGCCCAGCTGCGCCAGCGCTGCGTCAACGACATCGGCTCCTTCCACTGCGAGTGCGACGACGGGTGAGCCGCGCCTCCTCTCTTTATTTATTTACCGAATTTTCGATCATTTAACACACAAGTATCCCTTTTCATTTCTGATAATCAATAAACAAGTTTTTAAAATTGTTATTAATGTAACTAGTCCTCTAAATTGGTCTTTCAGAATAAGACCGGATGGTTAACGGCGAGGCGGAGATATAGCGGAGCCGAGTACTAAAACGTCCGGCCGAGTCCTTAAACACTAATGGCCGTGTTACATACAATATTTTTTGTAATTTATAGTTATTCTATTTAAAATATAAATTTCACACTTTCATGAGTTAATAATTGTCATAACTCTCGATGTTCTGTAGCAAGGGTTGTTGGTAGAGGGTCTTGGAACCGTTCGTTATTTGAGCTATAGTCTTGGTTTCTTCCCCATTTTTTCACATTCACACATATTTCCTCATTGGTCATAAAAAGAAAAATACCCAAATAGCATTATCTAAGCGCACGTTGAACGTCAATTTCGTGGCACTATTTTCATCTTTCACACATTTGGTATGATATTTCGTGCGCTCTAGATACGTTTTCTTATCGTATTACATCAGTCATATTGCACTGAAGCACTGAATGCGTAATCTTTTAGTAGCATATGGTGTACGCAAGAACTTGATGTTGATTTCGTTTTCAGCACTACTCATTATCATAACGAATAGATTTAAATCACCTTTCCTCTCAAATAAGAAATACAAGTATTAGTTAACGAGAGAACCTGTTTTGGACTTATTTATTGGTTCATTCGTATTTGATGTATGGGACCTAGTTTCCACGAATTACTGCATGTCCTTGCGTCATGAATATAATGTTCGACAAAAGGAATTGACTTTTCAAAATTACAAATGTGACGTTAAAAGGTGTCCTTTTCAGTGTACCTGTATTGTTGAAAGACGAACTAAGTGATAATAATGATGCATTATTGCTTCCCCCCTTGTAATAGATTCGCATTCTTTCACAGTGAAAAAACTAATGAGACGAAACTCTTCTGTATCTCCTTATTAGAACTTCATTTTAGTCCTCTCTTTGTTATTTCTATATAAAATTAGTTACAATTGAAAAATAAATGAACAGAAGACATCTTTTGAGTCTATTTTTGCCAATACATCCAGAAACTAACTGAGCTTGTTCAAGAATTGTGTCGAAAGAAATTAAAAGATTATTTTACATGAAAGAAAATTATAGAAAATTACACTCAGAGCTTTAAAATTAATTGCAGAAGATTAAAAATATTTGATAAAGAACTCGTTTATCAGAAAAGTATATTTCACTATCTTCTGTTGAGTCGCGTATGCAAACCTCACGCCATAAAGTTAGATTCTTTAGGATTTGTTCTGTTTATCCATTTTTCCATGATTTGATATTTTGCACCTCTATATTATACAATTTTTTTCTAATTGATATTTCGTTTCCTTTGTCTCTAGGCCGTAAATATTATAACACAATCACACACGACAAGTACTTCTCAGTATTTGTCAAATAAGGGTGATTCAAATTGTCTCCTTTATTAAACAAAAGCTAAATATACCAGTAAATAATATTGAACTTGAGCTTTAATTTTCCACATATTGACAAACTTCATTTGTCCCGTACCGTTTAAATGATTTCTTACGTAAAATAAATATTACAACTACTGTGAAGGGAAGGAGATACAGAACGAGCGCAAATACCCATGCCACAGAATGTACCTCGATACTACGACCCTGCGAACAGAGGGAGTTGGGACTTGGGACACTCGCACCTTAGCGACTTGGACTAGCTGAGTGGGCACTTTCTTTTCTTCTTCTTCTTCTTCTTCTTCTTCTTCTTCTTCTTATTATTATTATTATTATTATTATTATTATTATTATTATTATTATTATTATTGTTATTGTTGTTGTTGTTGCTGTTGTTTTTATTACAATTCTTATTACTAGATTAAAAGTTTTCGAAATGGGGAAGTTGCCTTCTTGGCAACCCAATGCGAGTCGTGTGTTCTCCATGCTCAGGTACGCGTCGGGAGAGGACGAGGGCGCGTGCGAGGACGTGGACGAGTGCGCGGGGCCCGAGGCGTCGCGCTGCTCGCACGCGTGCGTCAACACGGACGGCTCGTTCCGTTGCGCGTGCCCGGCGGGCTTCCGCCTGTTGGGCGACCTGCGCACGTGC
>BOPP01000027.1:11243214-11283811 GCA_017312745.1 Gryllus bimaculatus | reverse complement strand
CCGGCTTCTCCCTGGCCGAGGACGGCCGCCGCTGCCACGACGTGGACGAGTGCGCCGTCGACGGCGGCGCCGGCTGTTCGCACGGCTGCGTCAACAAGGAAGGCTCTTTCCGGTGCACGTGCCCCGACGGATACGTGCTGGGGGGAGACGCGCGCACCTGCGACGACCTGGACGAATGCGCCGATTCGCCCGGGTGCTCGCACTCGTGCGTCAACACGCCCGGTTCGTTTCGCTGCGCCTGCCCCTCCGGCTTCGTGCTGGCGGACGACGCGAGGACCTGCCGCGACGTGGACGAGTGCGCCGAGGCGGCTCACGGAGAGGAAGAGAACGAGGAAGGCTCGGGCCGGCGGCGCTGCAGTCACAAGTGCGTCAATGAGGTAAGAATTGTGGATGGAAAGTTTCTTGCTCCATCGCGCATTGAAGTCTCCAATCTAAAATGAACGCGTTTACTCTACTTTCATCCTGCATTCGTTTTCATTTAAATATAGATATATCCCATATTTAGAAATTATCCTAATAAATATCTAATTGAGCAATTCTTCGTTTTACCATTAGCGTTACCGCCACCGTTTTCTCTTCCACTTCCAGTTTAATATATATCGATATCCAGTTTAATATATATTCGATTTCATAAAAATCATCGTTTAAGTGTTTCTGTTGGCAACTGTCGGATGTATTTGTCACGTAGTTGTGATCAATAGTTAAGCCTAGAGGCGGATTAATCGTTTTTGGAAGCATACTTACGTTTGAAATTCATCTTGTCCCTATAGCAATGTTTTGCCTCATTGACGCCGCGCCCTAGGCACATGTGTCGTTTCGGCCGCCATTCTGCGACCTTCCTCAGGACGAGACGCGAGGAAGGTCCCAGAATGGCAGCTGAAACTTTGGCACCTGTGGCCGGGACGTAGCGTCTATCGGACAGACAGATAACTACCTCTGCTCTCACACAACGGCGTGTCCGCAGGTGGGCGGGTACGCGTGCAGCTGCCCGGAGGGCTTCGCCCTGGGCGCGGACGACGCCACGTGCGAGGACGTGGACGAGTGCGCGTCGCCCGGCGCGCACAACTGCTCGCACGGCTGCGTCAACGCGGACGGCTCGTTCCGGTGCACGTGCCCCGAGGGGTACGCGCTGGCCGGCGACCGGCGCACGTGCGAGGACGTGGACGAGTGCATCGACGGCAACCGCGTGGACGTGTGCGCGCACAAGTGCGTCAACGTGGCCGGCTCGTTCCGGTGCGAGTGCGAGCCGGGCTACCGGCTGGCCGGCGACGCGCGCTCCTGCGCCGACGTGAACGAGTGCCTGGCCGACAACGGCGGCTGCTCGCACCTCTGCGCCAACACCGCCGGCGGCGCGCAGTGCGCGTGCCCCGACGGGCTCCGGCTGCTGCCCGACGACAAGACCTGCGAACCGGTGAGTACCTTTTTTTCATTTGGTTTATTTATCGTACCTCATGTGTTTTGGGAGGGCGTCTCAATGTCGGTTTCCTCGAGTTCCTCAAATTACCCAAAGCTAGTAATCTCAGCATTGCCATCGTGTGGCGTTTATTTTGGGATTTAATTATAAAGTGAATGAAGATGTTGAAGATGAGGTGAATAATGAATATGAAGACAATGGACGTGATCCATAAATTGCACTTGGTTTCGACGGGGATGGAACCCCCTTCCCCAGGGGTGGAAGGCGGGCAGTCTGACGCCTACATTACTTGTCGCCCCTACGTCTTATATTTACCATGAAAATTAAACATTCATATGGTCCTGTCTCTCTGGTTCGGAATATTGGTCTAGGCTCGCTTGTCTCAGGGGCTTGGAGTGTCATCTAAGTACTTGTTTTGTCGGGAAACACATCCACGCGTTTGTCGGAAGAGTGCGTCCTCAGTGTGCCCGTTCCCGCTCGGCGTAGATGGACGCGTGCGCGCTGGACAACGGCGGCTGCTCGCACGGGTGCCGGTCGGGCGCGGGCGGCGCGGCGGAGTGCGTGTGCCCGGCGGGCTGGCGGCTGGACGCGGCCGACGGGCGCGCGTGCCGCGACGTGGACGAGTGCGCGGAGGAGCGGCCGTGCGCGCACCGCTGCGTCAACACGGAGGGCGGCTACCGCTGCGAGTGCCGCGCGGGCTACCGCGCGCCGCCGGCCGACCCGCGCGCCTGCGAGGACGTGGACGAGTGCGCGCGCCGCAACGGCGGCTGCTCGCACATCTGCGTCAACACGCGCGGCGCGTTCCGGTGCGCGTGCCCGCGCGGCTACGCGCCCAGCCAGGAGGACGGCGCGCGCTGCGAGGACGTGAACGAGTGCCTGTCCGGCAGCGTGCGCAACGGCGGCTGCAGCCACATCTGCAAGAACCGGCCCGGCGGCCACCGCTGCGCCTGCCCCGACGGCATGCGCCTCCGACGGGACAAGCGCACCTGCGAGGACGTGGACGAGTGCGCGCACGGTAGGCCCTGCCTGCGACTCTCTCGCTTCTCCATTATTCACTTACGGCATTGATCCGTCTCCACGCACTTTCTTCCTTCCTTTCTATCTCTTTTATTCTTTTGTTTCATTCCTCCTTTCTTTCTTTCTTTCTTTCTTTCTTTCTTTCTTCATTCTCTTTTTCCTTCCTTCTTTTTGCTTTCTTTATTCTCTTTCTTCGCTTTTTCTTTACCATTCGCTTTCCCCTTTTCTCTGAGCTTTGCCCCTTTTGTTTAGTTTTAACGACATCCATGTGATCCCTCTCCCTCTCTTTCCTTTTCCTCTTTCTTTTTTTTCTTTCTTTCTACCACCTTCTTTTCGTTATCCCATCTTCTGCTTTTATACCAACTAGTAGATCCTCTGCGAATAATTCGCATGAACGAATAATTCGCAGAGCTCTTAAACACAAATTTCTTCAATTCTCGAAGAATTGTTGACTTCCTTCTAGGAAGGAAATTGCATGATAAAATACAGATGTCTCAGAACAAATGTTACAAACGTCTTGGTCTAACATTATCGTGTTTTGCCAGTATACATGTGGTGGGAAGTAACATACTACGAAGTTCGACATACCATATTTGACACGTAGTACAGGATGTGTTCCTTACAAGTCAGGGGCAAATGTTACATATTTAAATTTATTATCAGAGATTCTCCACCAAATGACAATTGTTGACACCCCTGCAGGCCCTAGATGTTTGTGACATTGATTCTGAAATATTCTATAGTTCTTCGCCAAACTAGTACCTGTGTTTTGTAGTACAGTTATTGGTGAAGGCACCAGAACTTGGCAGATTGCAGCACCCATGCACATCTGTGTTCTTACACATCTAGTGTATGAACAATTTGTGTCAAACGGTGAAATGGTAATACAATATTAAAAAGCCGGTAATAGTGAATAGAAAATTGAAAAAAGCAATATACTTGCATTTTACCGTATTTACAATGTACACATTTTTCTTCTCTGCCCTTTTATTTGCCCTTCATCTATCGCGTTTTTTCTTGTGCATTTTTTGTTAGTTTTCTCTATTCCTCTTATTGTATCTGTTCGCTTTCTTTATTATCTTTCCGTTTGTGGTCCATCGTTTGCACCGCTCATTTTATTTTTACTTTCTCTAGTATATATTTGTTCCTTTTAAGAAATTTGTTCCTAAAAACTAGATCTTGAAATAATTTTAAAAAATCTCTGCATTTTTGAAAATTTCAAACGCAGATGTTCATTTTTAAAGCTTCTAGAAGGTTCGGTATGGCTGTGCCGCAGGTGATGTAGGGGTAACGTCAATGGCGCGGTAACTTTAGGGACCTGAGTTCGAACCCCAACGCGAAGGAAAATTCGCTGGTTGCAAACGCTTTTCAGGTTCCTGTAGTACTATAATTTTGCAAATGATACAAATAGTGTGAGAAAGTATTCGCTGTTGTGCTGGTGTAGCATCACTACTCTATTGTTCCAAACTTCGCACATTCTGCACACTTACAAAATTTCTATTTGTATCTATAATCGTATTTTCTCTATGCATTCTTTATTTCCGTACGTTTTTCATGTATTTTTCCTTTTTAATTTATTCTTTATTGTATTTCCCGTTTTTTGTTATCTGAATAATATAAGTTTCGGTCAGCAAGACACGTCTAAACCCAGACATCGAGTTTTTAATTAAATACAGTAGCTAAAAATATTCAATTGTCGGTAAAAGCGTAGTTTTGAGATTATACTGTTGCCTGCAATAAGATATTCTTCACTATGGCATAATCTGAGCAAGAATAATAATTTTCTCTTAATTTACAAAATTGTTTATTTTACCAATAGAATATTTCAAGACAAATATTTTTGTTGGAATAGGCCACTACTTTGTTAAGTTTGCTGGATTTCTTCATTTTATGGTACGTTATATTAACAGTAGTTCATCAGCATAATCAAAGAAAATATAATAAGTGAAATTAAAATAATTACTAATTCGAACAGATAATTACCAAGTTCATAATTGAAATTAAAATATTAATACACTATTTTGTTCTCCATATATTCACTTATTCCAGAGCTTCTTTTCATGTTTTTATTATAAGTAATTTTTCACTTGCACATTTTCAAACATTTGTTCGAGTAGGCTGGTTGGGGTAGATGGGTTCAAAATGTGAGAAAAACTACAAACAACTTCCTCTCGTGAAAGAAACAAAAAATGTATTTATGTCCTTGAAAAGAAGGCTATCTGCTGGCGTTTCGTGCGAAACGTTATGCAAAAACTGGCTGGATAATTTGTCATTGATTACGATAAAAAAAACTAGTTCATCAAAATGTTTTATTAGTGTCAGTGTGGGCGAAAGAACTTGATTCTGATTGCGTTTTCAGCACTCCTTATTATCGTAATGAGTGGAATTAAATTGCCATCGCTCTTAAATAAAATGTATTTAGCAGACGCGGAAACCAGTTTGTCATATTTATTGCACATATCTTGCCCATAAAGTATCCCAGCTAGAACGAATTTCAGCAACGAAGTTCGATCGCTTTCATTGAAGACTCGTTCTCGGTTCTTGTTTAGAAGAAAAATGAAGTTTACGATCGATAGCACCTTCACCATGATATGTGATCTAGAGGCCACGACGCCACGAAGTGCATTTTTTATTTCCTAAATTAATGAAGGGATACAGATTTTACTAACGGCAATATTTAAAATAAATCTTCACTCCTACTCTCTGTTTAAAAGACTTTCACAAGAGTTGATTGATCACGTACAACTGAAAAAATCAAATAACATTGTTATACAAGAAATATTAATGTTGACGTTGATTAGCGAGGTATTTTAATTTACAGCCACACTGTTGAATTCAATGAGTTGTTTCTTTTCTTGTTTTACAAAATGCATTGCAAGATTTGTTAGTTAAAGTTTAAGTTAAACCAAGTATTCACATTTAGGTATCTCAGAAATATCTCTCGCCTGTTTCTCGCCCAAAAAACACCACCTTTCTCTGCTAGTTGATGAAAGGAGCGTAGCGAAATTTGCGTGGTCAGACGGAAGAGCGGGCCTGATGGCCCGAGTCTCGCCACGTAAAATAAGGCAAATTCAATTCAATTCAAAATATACATTTCCGGAAATTATCCATAAATTTAAAAAAAGTGCCAAATGAGCATACTTGATATTTCCCAACATACTCGTGATTTTCCTGTTGGTCACCTCTGAGAATCCATTCACACGATTTATATTATCCGAAAATTCCAATGAACATTGCATGCCTCAGAATGATGGATAGGATATTTTCGTTCACACTTCGTTGTTGGATGCATTCGTGGGATCGTCGAACCTATAACCGTGCTCTATTCCAATTTTAAAAGATTACTGAAATATATTGAGCGTCCTATATCTTTACCTATATCCTTATACCATGAGTAATAATATGCAACCCGTTCTCCCCGCTCTCGCAGTTTCTAGCACTACATTCAGGTAGCAAAACACATTCGCAGGTAGCCTTAACATACAATAGTTACCTTACCAAAACCAAAAACTCGCAGAGGCTCATGACATGGCGACGTCGAGAATTGAGTCCTTGCATCTTGCCACGAGCAGCGCTGAAATCACATGCAACAGAAGTTGCCCAGCGAAATGAAAAAAAAAACTGCTATATTTTTTTTTCTTACAAAAAGCATACATCCTGGTCGGTCATGTTTCTGAAATGCAAGTATAATTACATGGAAATTATACCACGTCAAAGACGTGCTTTAGCAGCGGGTATGACGTGCGTGTCCAGGCAACGGCGGCTGCATGGGCCGCTGCGTCAACACGCCGGGCTCGTTCGTGTGCGTGCCGGAGGACGCGTGCGCCGACGACAACGGCGGCTGCTCGCACGCGTGCCACACGCGGCTGGACGGCGGCGCGTTCTGCACGTGCCCCGAGGGCCTGCGCCTGGCGGCCGACGGCCTGCGCTGCGACGACGTGGACGAGTGCGCGCGCGACAACGGCGGCTGCTCGCACCTCTGCGTCAACACGCACGGCGGGTGAGTCCGGCGGCGCTTCGGGCGTTCGCCTTTGTTGTACAGCATGCCTCTGAATAAATGTTGCTAACTTCTAGGACATGCGCCGGTCGAAGATGATTACGTTTTGCCGAGTAACATGTGGTGGGAAATTTCGTATAACAAAGTTATTCATGTGACATTTGTCCCTCATAGGTTGGTAGCTCCTGATAGTGGGTATTGTGTAGTAGGGTTTAGAGATCACGTTCTGACGCAGTCAATGGGATTTCGTATACCTACTTCTACAGAACCAGAATTCTGCCAGGGGTATTAGAAATCCCTGGAATTTACATCTTTTCTTACACCCGTCCTAATAAATAGGGTACCCCCGAACAATCTAGCTGATAGACGTCCCAAAAATATGATGCGATCTATATCCCCCAACTCCTTCGATACCATCGACCTCACCAACCACTTACATTGCACCACCGCACAGATACCACTGACCCCACTGACCTCATCATTCAAACTGGTTTCATCAATCCCATCACTACTGACTCCAACAACCCCATCGACGGCTCCCATTGATTTCATGGAACGCATCGACTAATCAAGCACATCGACTAACCAGTCACATCAACCAACCGACCACAACAACCAACTTACCATATCGACCAACAGATCACATTGACCAGATGACCACATCGATCTACTGATCACACTGACCAACCAATCTCCTTGACTAACAGACCACACCTCCTACACCGGCCCATCCCACCGATGATTCAATCTCATATCCGGCGCAGTAATCAAACGCTCTGTCATACAAATCCGAATCCACCGCCCACCCCCGCCAAGAGACAAGGTGTAGACCGCGGACGCCCTGCAGCGCCGGCTCGTGTTGCGGCCGCAGGTTCACGTGCGCGTGCCCCGAGGGGTTGGAGCTGCGCGCGGACAACCGGTCGTGCCGCGCGGCGGACGCGTGCCTGCGGCTGCGCCACCGCTGTGCGCACGGCTGCGCGGTGGCCCCCGGCGGCGGCGCGCGCTGCACCTGCCCCGCGGGCTACGAGCTCAGCGCCGACGGGCGCACGTGCCGCGACGTGGACGAGTGCGCCGCTCCGGCCGCGCACCCCTGCGACCACTTCTGCGTCAACACGCCCGGCGCCTTCGAGTGCGGCTGCAAGGACGGCTTCCTCAAGATGGGGCACCGCTGCGTCGGTGAGTAGCTGCGCCCTTTTTTTTTTTCCCCTCCACGATTCAGTCGTACAGCGACCATTGCGGTTGCTTTAACTGTAGATTACCTGTAACATGAACGAACACAAGGGCAACACTTTTTTTTTAACGATTCAGTCGTATAGCGACCACTGCAGTTGCTTTAACTGTAGATTACCTGTAACATGAACGAACACAAGGGCACAACTTTTTTTTTATTTTTTATTTTTTAACAATTCAGTCGTATAGCGACCACTGCGGTTGTTTGAACTCTAGATTACCTGGAACATGAACGAACGCAAGGGCAACATTTTTTTTAAACAATTCAGTCGTATAGCGACCACTGTGGTTGCTTTAACTGTAGATTACCTGGAACATGAACGAACACATGGGCAACACTTTTTTTTTAACGATTCAGTCGTATAGCGGCCATTGCGGTTGCTTGAACTGTAGATTACCTGGAACATGAACGAACACAAGGGCAACATTTTTTTAAACAATTCAGTCGTATAGCGATCACTGCGGTTGCTTGAACTGTAGGTTACCTGGAACATGAACGAACACAAGGGCAACATTTTTTTTAAACAATTCATTCGTATAGCGATCACTGCGGTTGCTTTAACTGTAGATTACCTGCAACATGAACGAACACAAGGGCAACACGAACTAACACAAACATCCGTGCCCGAGGCGGGATTTGAACGCGCGACCCTTCGAGTCAAGGCAGCTAAGGCCTTTCAGCCTTAGCCGCCTCGGCTAGCCAGGCCGGCCTGTGCGCTCATTTGTTGCTTTTTCTGTTTTTTAAGGTCGCTTTTCAACTGCTACGTTGATACAGCGACCACTGTCATTTACTTTGGGGTAACAGTAGCGAAGATCGCATGCGGACACACACACATAAACATCCATGCCCCGGGCGGGATTCGAACCCGCGACCCTTCAGGCACGAGGTAACTACGGCCCTTCAGCCTTAGTGACCTCGACTATCCGGACCGGCTGCTCATTTGGTTATTTGAGTTATTTGGCGTCCAAAAATAGTAAAAAGGTGTGTGTGTCGGCCCGATGTCTTAGGTCGCTAAGGCGCGAGTGCTGCTGTGGGCTCGGTTCGGTGCGCTTCGTGTCCTCCGTACCGACTCGTTAACCTCAGGGCCAGCTGACTCTGCAGTGGCTCTGACCACGAGTTCTTAGGGTTGGCTCTCGTCGATTTTTTGACGCTAGCTAGACTGCTTTGTTGGGATGTTTTCCGTGCTTTCTCTTGTCAAAACCAGAGGAATGCCGGATCATCACCCCATGAAACGGGTAATGGTCCGCGCGCAATCTTTCCTTCCTCCTCCTTGTCGTATAATCTCCCCTTACTCACACTTTTACATCCACTGCACTACCACTCATGTCAGGAGACCAACCGGGTCCTAGAGCTTGTCCTGGTTGCGGCGGTGCTTCGTTGCGAGGGGGGATACATGTGGGGGGAGGTACTTGGAGGGGCAAACCGTCGTGTAAATCGCCGCCGACCATCCAGGAGGAGGAACACCGCTGCCTCCGGGATAAAACATTCACTACACTAACGGGACTAATGACCATTACAACTGATGGACATGACATGATTGACGAACATGGCGTGATTGACGTATTGGGAAATTAATTAGTCAAATAAACAAGTTAGCTGTGCCTAATGACGTACAGT
Source organism: Gryllus bimaculatus (assembly GCA_017312745.1). NCBI lineage: Eukaryota > Metazoa > Arthropoda > Insecta > Orthoptera > Gryllidae > Gryllus > Gryllus bimaculatus. The sequence continues at coordinate 11,274,535 of BOPP01000027.1, read as the reverse complement.
AAATCAATCTCTAGTTGTGCCTTTCATAGATGTGGATGAATGCCAGACTGGTGTGTGCGAAGGTCGCTGTGTGAACACAGTTGGGTCGTATTATTGTCGTTGCGACCCTGGATATCGACTACAAGGTGGAGTCTGCATTGGTAAGTCGAACACTACTTAAGAAATTCATGAATTTCAATGTCTGAAGTAGCGTTTTGTATTCTGAAGAACTGACTGTTATTGTGAAAAAATTGTGTAATACTAGTATTTTCTACCAATTGCGCATTCGGAATACTAAGTCTGCATTAACTAATTTGTACACAGAAACGATATCGCGTTCCAGAATCGCGTCACAAACATTACAAAGCAAACACTTTCGTAAACCTCCAAACCGTACTAATTGTATTACCATAATGGACATATCTTTTTCGTTTCAAAACCTAATTATTTAGCATACTAAAATATTGTTGCATGTGGAATTCTGCATAACGTACAACCTTTTGTAAGTTTATAAAACCTCTTCCCTTTACCTATTTTTTATTACAAATCATTTAAATTTACCTTTAACTTACTTAACTACATGATTGCAGAAATTATTATTAATATTCAATTATAAAAATACTGTTTGACGTAGTCTTCGCGAAATTATAATTATATCACAGTACAATTGTAAAATATCGCACTGGTTTGCCTTAGAACAGGGCTGTCCAACTGGCGGCCCGCGGTGTCGTTTATTGTGGCTCGCGAAAGGTTATTAGACAAATATGAAAGTCCCTTGCATCAATGACGGGAGAGTATATTGCGCCTAGTGTATGCACCCTGTAGGAGTAAACACCCCCTTAATATAAAAGTAGGTTAGGTTTAGATTTAAGATTTTTTTCTAGTAAATTCAATAATTCAATATCATCCAAATGTGTTTCACTGCGTTATGCATAGTAGAGCATGGTAGATATCATGCATGACCCCCCCCCCCATTTCAGAGCAGCTGGGCAAACTGCCGAGATCAACAATACGGGGTCACGTGTGTATCGCCCGAGTAATGAAAATATGACCCGCAACCATATTAAAGATTTTAGTTGTGGTCTTGAGTCCTTGAGATCTTGCAAGTTGAACACCCCTACCTTAGAATATTCCAAATTTGCTACACCCCTAAATTATAAACGTAACGTAAATCAAAAAAATTGAAAACTCTTGAATTGCTTGATTCATTTGTTAACGTAAATTGCAAGTATCATCAGAAAGTTTCTTGAACTTTAAAATTGTTGATATATAGACTGTATAATGTTTAGGACAATGCAGAATCTGTATAGTACACATTTAACATATACGGTAAGCAAATGAATTCATATTGTTTTAACACAAGTTACGTTTTATTGTTTCTTTGTAATCCAAATTAATTATAATGACTGTCACTTTTTATTACAAACTGTTTCTATTTCCCATTAGATGTTGATGAATGTGAAGACCCAGAATCTGCATGTCCTCGAGGAAAATGTCTCAATACTATTGGCTCATATCGCTGCCTCTGTGAATCTGGCTATCGCACTGTGGGTACTCGATGTGTTGGTAAGTCACACGCATATCATTACAGATCGTTGATTTTTTAATGATGAAATGTTGTTTGTAATAAGGGGATTTAAAGTTAATTTGTTTGCTGAATCTCATATTAATTATTTATTTAATAGTTTTCCCTTCATACGGTGGTATTTTGGGATAATTTTAAATTTTTATGTCTTTTAAGCATAAGTATTGATATAAAGTGAAATAAATTATCATATGATTTCGACGGAACGATTCTCTATATTTAATGTAACACAGATCTCGTATATTGACAAGAAAGGTGACGTGTGTCTTAAATTCGACACGTCTGTGATTTGAGGAAAAAGATGTCATTCTCTTAAAATTATAATTTCTGTTGATTCCTCGGATAACGAATATGGCATTAGTATTAATATTTATCTTATATTTTTGTGTTTTTGTTACATTACTTCCTTTCCTGTACCTGCAAAATTGTTTGTGATTTCCAGATATTGACGAATGTGACCGCAACAATGGTGGATGTTCTCATCTGTGTATCAACACACCTGGTTCATTCTCTTGTTCTTGTCATTCTGGTTACCGATTACATCACAGGTATGAGTTATTTTATCTTTGACCTCATCAGTCACATACCTACAACGTTGTTACCCAAATGTTTTTCTGATGCCTTATATTCACATAATTCACGAAGTAATACGAAGTCATATTGATAGTATTTTTTTTCATTTGTTGCTTTCTAGATTAACTAAGAGTCATTTTCACAAGTAATAGTACAGAAATCTTTTTAAACGCGCTGAAACTAACAATGATGCGTGATACATGATTTTTTTATTCTTAAAAAGAAACATATTTCGTGATTTTGTGTAAATTGTCTTCGGGCAAAATTTGCGCAAAGTGTGTAAATACCCTCTTAAATTGTCATTCTCTGATTTTTTAATCTTAAGCAAATGATTTATTTTTTTCAGAAACCGCACAGAGTGTGTAGATATCAATGAATGTAAAGAACACAATGGTGGTTGCAATATGGATTGTGTGAACACCATTGGCTCCTTCCATTGTGTGTGCAGTGATCACTTCATTTTGACTCCAGATGGTCTCACATGTGTCGGTATGTAAAATGCTTACCCATATTTTCTATGCCTTGTGATTGATACTAGTCTGAACACTTCAAACTACTTAAATAAGATACAATAAGAAAAGTGACTCACGCAATATAACAAAAAACTCTGAAGATAAATTTAACAACTGACATTAATTAATTACAATGCGTTAAATGGCGAATAAATAACTCCGAGAGCAAAATTGACCAAGAGGCCAAGTAAGTGAATGCCAGTGTAGTCTGCGAATTAATTTGAGAATGAAGATAGCATGTCGCCGCCCCCTGGATATGGGAAACATCCGCTCACCCTACCTCTCTACCAACGTAATGCATCGTAGTTTAACGCGATCGTCTGATAAGCACTACTCTCTTTAATCAGGCGCTAAGTGTGTAACCTAATTTGTCGAAATAACGAGGCCAGTGCGAGTTTTGGCCGAGGCTTGGCGCAGCGAGCTTCTCTCTTAAGAACAAAGAACTTTTGTTCGTATTGTATGAATACATAAATTCCCGTCTTCGCCTTATGCCCTGCGTATGTCGTTGCGTTTGCACCGTCTCTTCTTGCACAGAGCTACTGTGGCAACGACTGTGAAATTTTGAGTCTCTGTTGTTGTTGTTGTTGTTTTTTGTTGTTTTTTTTGTGGGAGAACATGTACACTAAGGTACAGTAAATTGCATTGTAAACCACAAAGTTTATTTTATTTTTAAAAAGTTTGTTATAAAATTATTTTTACTGCATATTTTATTGTTACATGTATAAACTAGACTACATATCTTCTTGTCAGATGCATTGCTTCAAAATGCGTGGGATCTCATCTTCGTTGTAAGATGTTTATCTCTGACATTACAGATACACATAATTCCGCAATTGACTGATAATAAATTGTCTTTACTGACTATAACGAGTCCTCAGTCAGCGGCAGAGGAGTGTGGAAGGGGCAGTATGATGTAATGTTAGCAACTCCCAAACCGCTGCGTCTTCTGGACAGCCAAGAATTTCTTGCTCTCCGGTTCTGTCTCTGCTTCTCATTCCTCTTCTTCTTTCTCTTTTTCTTCCTCCCGCTGCTCTTCCCATTTATTTTCTTCATCCCGCTGCTCTTCTCATTTATTTTCTTCGTCCTGACTTTCCTCCCCGCTTGCGACTCATATTTTTTTCTTCCTCCTCGTCTGCTTCCTCCTCAACTTTTCGTCATTTTCTTCCTCTTTCCCTTCTTAATTCTTTTCTTCTTCTAGCTCCTACTCCTCTTTCTCTATTTCCTCTTCTTCATTCTTTCTCCTCTACCACCTCTTCTTCCCCTCTTCTTGATCATCCGTACCCGTCTAGGGTGTGGATTTCAGAAGCGTGCATGGCTGCGTTTTGCGCTCGCTCTCGCTGTGCTGGCGCCGGTCGCTCTAACCGCGCCTCCTTCCCGCAGCTCGCCACTCCCCGGCGGGCATCGCGGCGGCGGGCGAGAGCGCGGAGCGGGAGCGCGAGCGGGAGCGCGAGCGGGAGCGGGCCGGGCGCTGCACGCGGCCACGGCCGCCGCCCAACGGCGAGGTGCGCTGCCCGGGCTTCCCCAGCGACGCCGGCGCCGCGCTGCCGCCCGGAGCCGTCTGCCACACGCGCTGCCTGCGCGGCTTCAAGCTGGACGGCGCCGCCAGCCGCGAGTGCGCCCGCCACGCGCCCGGCCGCTGGGCCGGCGCCGAGCCCACCTGCGTGCGTGAGTATGACACACGCACACACACGCACACGCACATTCACGGCGCTTGGGAGCTCCTCCGGGCGGACTCTGCTAAAGGCGGATGCTCTTGTCGGTAGTTTTCCGTGTTTGCCCTGCGAGTGCTGGAGAAGTACCCTAAGAAACAGGCTACGGACCGCGTGCGAACCTATTCCTTGTCCAATTCTATTACTATACTTTGTTCTTGTCCATTCCTATTCCTTATCCAATCCTCTCCTCATACGCGCGCGTGCACACGCACGCACGCGCGCTCACACACACACACACACACACACACACACACACACACACTTCCTTGCACTAGCCCGGAGACCAGATGGGAACTTCAGTTCCAGCTGGGGCAGTGCCCCGATGAGGGAGATACCAGGAGTGGGAAACTCGGAAGTCGACGTGCACGTCGGCGCCGGATCGTACCGGCGGTGGCGGGGGCCTTGAGTGTTACCCTTCAAAAAGTCACCGATTATTTTTTCAGCCGGCATCCATTGAAACTAATTCTTAAGTTCATTATTTATTGAGAGGAAAGAGTTACTTTGCGGCACGCATACGACGAAGTATAGTTTCAGTGGAGTCTGTCCGCCTGCGTGCCTCGGTAATATCGAGCCAATGAGCCTGGATATTAACGACATCTTTAATTATTTTGATATCTGCCGTACTCAGAAACTGAACAGCAATGTATACTTTGCCGTACGAGTGCCGCAAAGAAGTTATGAATGGAGGAGATTTACTTCACTTTACACTTACAGTACCCCAACAACTACGTACTGCAAAGTAAACAAAGCACTGGAGCGACATAAATCACATTGCTGCGTCTCGCATAGTGAGAATGATCTCAAGAGTTTAACACTTGTAAGATATATGAATTCTTGCTTAAAAAATGTGGGCAACGCGTACGAAAGTGTCTTTGGCGAACTTATTTCAAAATCGGGGTCTCGGCTCATAAAGTCGCCTTCATCAACATTTCGTTCATGTGACAGACTCACTTTCTCCTCTAGTTACGTTAAACAGTGTTAAGTTTTCAGTTTCCGCGCGAAGTAGAGCGGCTCGAGAACTTTTAGATTTATTTCGTACGTGAGCGCGCGGAACGTATTATTCCATGCCACGATGTGACGAATGCCGAAAAGTGTGCAATCTATGTAGCAGTAGCGTAGCGTGACTCGCGTGGCTCAAGAATAACGTGAACTGAAAACTTCATCATCTTTAATGTTCTCTAGGACATATGTTGTCCATCCGGATAGCCGAGATCGTTAAGGCAGTAGTGATGTAGCGATCTCGGATCGAAGGATCGCGGGTTCGAATCCCGCCTCTGGCATGGATGTATTTGTGATCGTCCCTTCGCTTTTCGTCGTCATCCTATCACTTCGTTAAATGAAGGATTAAAAATGCCCTGCGCGAGCGGGAAGCCCTTGCCCTCAATGGGATGTGCAGTTGACTAATAAAAAAAAAGAATATATCTTATCGAAGCAAAAGTTTCAATGCTCCAACAGATTTATCTCAGGAGTCTTCTTAAAAGCAAATTATGCAATGGCTCAGCTTTAATTTGCATGCGCCGTTGGCAATGAGATCACGTCAATTTATGTATTTCGGACCCAAATAATATTCAATATATTTAAATAAGAATTCAACTTATTAGAAATTAATTACGAATTAGTAGACAAGTACTATTTCTACTGTTTGTGCCTATGACCAAGCAGAGAATCACGAGTGAGAAAGAAAGGTGTTTCACTGTCGACCCTACGTGTGCTGCACTCTCGTGCACAAACGAGCAGCTTATTTTCGCAGTCGTGTGCTAGCGTAAGACACTCAGGAATCTCTAGGACAGGAGGGGAAGGGGGGCCTTTGCCCGTGGCAATCTTGCGCCAGAAGCTAGAACCGTTTTAGCGTCCAAGCAATCAGAGGCCAGCTTGTAACAACACGCCGGATTCAATCATAGACAATCATTTTAAAATTATTGTCGAACGTGTTTCGCTCACTTGGAAGATTATTAATAAAATATTTAGGAATCACTGATTAATATTTTACGTGGAGATGTTCAGCATTTTAGCGTCCCCTGACAATACGCCACTGCTATGTAGAAAGAAAGTCTTTAGAATCGTAAGAGTACAAGTGCATTGAACATTACCGATAGACTTTCAAACCGGTTTTGGCAATGCATGAGTGGCATTGATTAAGATTATTTCCATGGGATAGATAATGAATAATTGAAAAAGAATACAATAAAATAAATAAAAATAATAATGCGTAGTTCATAATCAATTTTATGACACATCAATTCAAAGAACATACTAGTGCATGTGCATGCTATGAGATCAAATCGAAATGTTTCCCGACTAGAATGTGAATATTTTCTACTTGTTCATAGAGTAGGCCCCATAATTAACTAAAAATCGTTTCTTTGAAAATATGAGGTAATTTTACTAGTACCCAATTAAATTTTTAAATATCTACTTCAATAAAACTGAATGTTTCTTTTGCAACAAAAATACGTATAAAAGTTCTTGAAGTAGCGTCAAAAATTTAATGAGAAGTATGTGGGGTATACAGTTGAGATTGTACGATCGCGAGCGGTGGGGATATTATCGCCTGCTAATGCAACACACCTAACACATAAGTATAGGAAATAGCCTATTCGTCCAGCGTTTTGATAGATTTTCCTCGATCGATACGTACGTCAGGATCTTCAGCATTGTCATGATAGTTTTTTTACGATTAATTGAAGTTAATCGGAGCTCCTTGTGCACCGTGCACTGGAAAGAGGGACAGATAATTGCGAAATTGAGGAAAGGTGAGTGGGAGAGAGTAGTCATATTAGTCATCATTTGCATGGATTGCTGAATTGAAAATGTTACTATTTAGAATTTCTATTCCACTCATTAAAATCGACACCAGTAGCGTTTGTCAATGTCTGGTATGCCCCATTTAGATCGATGTATCTACAAAATCGCTTTTCCAGTCAGATTTTTCTTTTCTCTTCAGGAGGTCAATCGTTAGCTGTCATACATCGAGACAGCGTGCTAGGAAAGCGCAAGTTTCATTAATTTAATTATTAAAACAGACCAACTCTGTTTAGCATAATTTCACTCCTGATATTGTCTTATTACCTACCACTCATGAGTTTGATGAATAAATTCCCTCGTCGCTTTGCGAATCGAGAATTAATCGGAAACCAAGGCCCACCTAGTATTACTTGTTCCAGTGCACTCGAGGCCTGGGCATACTTACGTGTACCTATGAATAGAGCAGGGTATTTAGTGAAAGAAAATTCATTTACAATAAAAGAAATGTAGATAAATATATTTTAACGTACGTTTTAGAAAAATAAGCATTACCTACACAATTGTAATTTTTTTTTTTTTTTTTGCATTTTATTTCTTATGTTGTTTTATAGTAATATGTTGTTTACTGTCGTGTATTCGAAACTTATTTTAAACATTTTTACTACTATGTGTTTTAAGTCCTATCAATTTGCTTGAATTATGTTGAAAAATCAAGACTTTTTACGCTTTATTAATTTTTAACTCGGATATCAAAAAACGAAAAATCATTGAATTGTCAGAGATATTCGTTCCTCCTGCATGGTTTATGTACATAGGAGTTTTGTTATTCTGTAAATATAACTAATTATTTTGCCTTCCAGAAGATTTTTATTGTTATGTGTTGAGGAGTTTGATGTCTGGGATTGTGTGTGGTTGTGCAGGTATATGTCCAGTGGTATGCAATTGCCGTGTGGTGGGCAGGTGAGAGGGTTGCAGCTGGTATGCTTAAGCCAGATATCGGGAAACGAGGATTGAGTTTAATGGCAATGACTTTAATTCTAATGCGCTTAGGGAGCAATTACTCTCGAGAGCTCTGCACGTCGCCGTTTGCTAATGGAGGTATCAGCGTCATGTGGTATGGTGCGATTTTGTTTGCAAATGGTTTGCAACATGGTTTGCAACATGGTGGATGGGTTGCTGCACATATGAGTGATATGGAAATTGCAGACAATTTTCTAATCCAATGCATATATTTATGGAGAGTTCACATGATTTTGAGATTTTCATGATCATGGATCAGCACAAGTGTGAGAGTAAAGTATGCAAGTGACCAATGTAACATGATCAAATGTGGTTTCCTGAGGGGGTGTGCATTAGGAACATTGTAATATTGTGTAACGGTTGTACTTTGTTACATTCCATTATTGTTATTCAGTAAAGTCGAAGTTTGTAGCACAGTAAATGAATTCCATTACCTGTGTTAAGTAACATTTGAGTTACATTAGTCAACTCATGATCCAGGAATAACAAAGCAGTTCTTTTCGAAAATTTGTTAAGTGACATAGCGTAAAATTCATATATTCTCGCGCAAACAGTACCATCCATATCCTGACTTTGTCTCATATTAACATATAACAGTCCAAATATAGTTTATAACAACAATGTTAAATTAATTTCTATTACAAGACATTAGAGTGTCTTGAAACGTTCGTGAACTGCACTCGTTTTGAAAGAAATTGTTTAACGAATAAATTTCTCTTCCTTTGCGAAAAATTGTACCTTAATATGTTCATGTAGAGTTGAAAAAATGTGTATTGTAGTCACATCATCATAATAAATGTATGAACTAATTAACATTTTTAATTAATTTTCAACGGATATAGGTGACTTTCCAAATTTCTTATTTAAGACTTGCTCATCTGCAATGATCCAACCACTTCCTCGTGATTTGCATATTTGCAATACATACTTCAATAGGGGAGTTTCCCAGGATTTTTAATTCAAGAAAAGTAAAACCTCTGGTCAAAAAAAGGAAGTAAAACAAAACTATCGCCCAGTTTCCTTTTAGTCGGCTTTGTCAAAAAATGTTGAAGCATTTTTACGTTTTGTGGGAATCATTTCTCCAAAAGCATCGTTGTATTACAGATTCACAACATGGATATAGGAAATAAAAAAAAATACGGAATCAGTCATCATATTTAGCCTTGCGTATTATTTTTTTACATTCAGTTTTTACAAAGGAAAGTAAATGAATCATAAGTATACCTAACAAAAAATCCAAAACGTACCTGAATAACAAAATGTCCCTGTAATCAACCAAGGCCCGACCAAAAAAGTCAGGCAATTCAATAGCGCTCTCGCACCTTCTACAAGTGTCCCCGGAAATATGTTACAAATTTCTAGGGCACATCGGGGGTCGAAAATGACCACTTTTTGGCAATGAAGATATGCTGGGAAATTTCATATAACGAAATTACACATCCTACATTTGCCCCTAAATGGTAGGCAACTCATTATGCACTGCAGTTTGGTACTTCAAGCTCTGATGTAGTCCAAGACATTTCGTTTACCTGTTTAACACCAGTGTTTGATCGGTTGCCTAACACTGAGGAGGGCAAAAGTCACATATGTAATGATATATGAAATTTCCTACGTGTTCACTGGCAAAAAGTGACCCCATAATGCCGTAAGTGCCCCTGCACACGAGCGTTGCGTTAACGTGCGATAGGTAACGTGCGTCGTAGAATAACACTATCTAATGCGAAACGGCACACGAGCGTTTTGGGCGTTCCGCATAAGATACAGTGTTAATCCACGACGCGCGTTACTTCTCGCGCGTCACCGTAAAGTTCGTGTGGGAGGCCTGAAATTTGCTTGTGAATGCACCCCCTCGCGCGGGGCCCCCTCGTCCCCGCGGGCGTGGCGGGAGGCGTGGTTGCGGTTTGTGGTGTGGGAGGGGTGGTGATCGGTTGGTGGTTGCAGCGGTGGCGTGCCCGCGCCCGCCCGCGCCCCCGCACGGCCAGCTGCTCCCCGCCGCGTGCGCCGCAGGCAAGACCTTCCCCGGGCAGCAGTGCGTGGTGTCGTGCGCGCGCGGCTACCGCGTGGCGCGGGAGCGCGCTGCTGGCGTGCCTGCCGTCGCTGCGCTGGTCGCCCATGCGCGCTGCATCAAAGGGTGCTGGGCCCGGGCTGGCTTGCCTTTGTCGCGCTGCGCGCCTCGCCTCGCACACCGTGCATCTCTTCTGGCCGCATGCTTACGCCTTTTCTTTTTTCCTTCCTTTTTTTCTATATCCCACGCTACCTTCCTTTATTCCATCGCCTCATTGTTTTCTCTCTCTCTCTCCCCCCTTTCACTCTCTCTCTCTCTCCCCTCTCTCTCCCTCTCTGCTCCCCTCTCTCCCGCCTCTCTCCCCTCTCTCCCCTCCTCCCGCCTCTTCGCTGCCCTCTCTCCCCCTCTCTCCCCCCTCTCTTCCCCCTCTCTCCCCCTCTCTCCCCCTCTCTCCCTCTTTCTTCCACCTCCCTGTCCTTGGTGTTCTTCCTTTTCTCTATTTCCTGCTTCTCTTTCCCTTCCTCTACTCTTTTTCCCCATTCTCCTTTTTTCCTTCATCTCTTCTTTCCCCTGCCCTCCTTGCCAGTTACTCTTTTTCATTCTTTGTTCCTTCTCCCTTTTCCTTCCTCTTTTCTTTTCTCCCCATCCTCTTTCCCCTCCCCACTTTTCTTTCATCGTCCTTTTCTTCCTCTCCTTAAACTCCCTCTTTTCTTCTTTCACTTTTTGTCCCTTTTGTAGTTTCTTCCTTCCATTCAATTTTCCTTCCCTTCCTTTCTTCTAGCTTTTTTATTCTTCCCTCCTCTTTCCTCCCTTTCTCATTTCTTTTGATCCAGATTTTTTCCTTACCCTTTTATTTCTGTATCTTTTACCTTCTATTCATACTTTTCCTCCCCTCCTCCTTTTTATCCATTTCCTTCTTTTCCTTCCCTGCTTTTGTTTTTCTTCCCTTTCCTCTTACTTCTTTGTCAATTTCACTACTATCCTCCTATTCTTTCTTGATCATTTCTCACAATTATCACTTCCTTTTTCTAATTTCTGTTTTAGCTTTCCATCACTGTAAAATCATATTTAGTTATACTATCCTGAGTATCCAATAAGGGTCTACAAGATTTGGATCTTTGTGTAGCAGTGACAATGTTTTGGTCATAATTACATTCCCTTCTCTAAAATAAAAATTTATATGTATTCTAGAGATGGTAACATAATAGAACAAAAAGGACATCAACACCACTTCCTGGATACGCAAGGATAAATGACATTGAACTGCTTTGTTTATATAGCATTCTCAGCTAACTCAGTTGTCATTAAACACATTTTTTCTGTACATCCTTTTTCTATTTTCTAATTAAAGATTTTTCCAACACAAGTCTACTCTAATCACACATCAGTTCACTTATTGCACCTCTTACTATATTTATTATTTTGTAGAAATTTTCCTTGATCTTCACCTACTATTTTCTTTTTGTTCTTTTCATTTTTGTCTCACATTTTGTTTTCCTCAATTTTAGACATGCTAACTTTTTCATAAAGCCTTTTTTCTGTAGTACATTGTTCTCTTTCACCATTCTTTCCTTTTTTCACTTCCCAACACTTTCTCAATTTGTTCCGATAGGAACTTACTCTTGAAATAGACTCTGTCTTCCAAATATAAATAGTAATTTTATTGATGTGCACTATAACACGTGTTTCTTATTTCATTCACTTTTATTGCCTCTAATATTAAGTGTTAGAGAGTAATCTTAATATCTCTTTCTTTTCCAAATTTTTTTATTCGACAATCTTACCATTACAAACTAGTTAAAAACAATGATTAGATTATAAGATTAATCTGTACCAAATAATAATTTGACTCATTATTTCCCCTCTATTTCTCCCATTACTCTTCTTATTCTTCCTCTCTTTCCCCTCTCTCTCCTCTCTCCTCTCTCTCTCTCCTCTCTCTCTCCTCTCTCTCCTATCTCTCTCCTATCTCTCTCCTCTCTCTCTCCTCTCTCTCTCCTCTCTCTCTCTTTCTCATATGCATTTCCTTGCATTATGTTGCTTCTTGCTGCTACTTACTGTTGCTTATTATGTTGCTTGCTTTGTATGTGTTTTTGCTTTCTTGCTTTTCTTAATGTAGATTTTAGACTCATATTTGATTATACTATTCTTTTATTTATTTTGATACTTTAATTATGTATTAAATTTATAAAATGCAGCGCAAAATTTTGTTACATTTACATGAATTACCCACAAAAGCACAGAAATAGATTTGAGACATTATTGTATTAATTAACATGGTGCCCTAAAATATCAACACGTAAAAAGACTAAATAAATAAAACTAAATGTTTCCTGTAACATAGGGCAGCATTACAATTTTTACAACATTGAAAATATATTCATTAAAAAGACAGTTACAACACAATTTCTAATGTCAATTCTGTAAAATACTTTTCTTAATTATTTTTAGAAAGAAAGCTTTTGGAAAATATATAATGGAAAGTTTAAAACAACATTGGGGTGTTTTGATGGGATAATATTCGGAAAACAACGTTGATCAAAATAATTTAATTTTAAAAATTAAGATTAATTTTTAATATATTGTTAAATTCTTATTATTATATTCTTATTTGCAAAAATTGAAAAAATATTATATTATTAGAAAAAGAATCATACATACCTATATATGATGTGATTTAGTGTTATACTACTGTGTGTGCTATAACTCAAATTACTGAAAAATTGTAATGCGGTAATTAATAACCACATAGGTTCTTCTGAATGTAAATAAATATTAAAGATTGATAGAGTGCATATTTTAAATTTGCATTCTTATCCTAATTGTTTTAATCTTGTGAAAGTAATGTCAAATATAAACATTTTTTCTGAAATATCTTCATTCAATTTTTTTTCTCCAAGTATTTCTGTTTTATTTTGCAATCTACACATTTGTTTTCAATGAATGTAGCTTAAATGAAGTGGCTCTCTCTCAATAGATTTAATTATGTTAAAAAAGTTAATTTTAATTCTCTTAGTAAAATGTGAACAAAATACTTTTTTGTGCGTAATTTATTATTCCATGATAACTCTTCTAAATTTTGTGCATAAGCACGTGCTCAGGATAAATCAATGTCTGAAAGTAAAACTTCAAACACAATTGTACATGAAACAAACTCCTAGTCATTCTGGCCAAAAATGCTCTATGATAGATATACATGCAACAAACCCTCATTAACACAAATTCTAAGGGAGCTAAATAATTATTGTTCATGTTATAAAAATTCATGTTATCCAATTAACATAAATATCCATAGTACAATGTTTCCTTGCAAATTTTGTTTAGGTTACAGCGAAATTTGTGTTAAGCAAGTACAATCCAACAATACTTTACTGTACAATGATTTTTAAAAGTACTAATCACAATCTCAAATAATATTTTTTCCCAAAATGTTCCACAATTACTGTGCTTCATATTTCTACATGAATTCCAGACAGAGTTAGCATCAAATCTATCATCTATACTATATTTCTTTTACTTTTGCTTGATATATTTCCATATTTTTGCATTATTGAACTCTTGTATGTATTTGTATGACAAACTTAATTTAGAAATATGTTTTGTAGCCATTGCAGATACACCACGCCCTTTTATTCATTGTCCAAGAGATTTGAAAATTGAATTGCCTCGACACCAGAATTCTGTACATGTCAGGATTCCTCAGCCAAAGTCCAACATGGACTGGTGGCGGTAAGTTTGCTTTAATATTTTCATCATCAATGTTTTGAATTAATTTACTTGATTCATCAGAAAACATTAAAATAACTCTATGTGAGGAATGAGAGTAGAAGTAGGGTTTCAATGATTTAAATCAAATAATTTTATAAAATATCATTGATTTAAATATAACACTATTTTTAAAGAAATTTTGAAAATAAAAATTTATTTTGTTGATAAAATTCCAAAGAAATTAAAATTGTAAAACGTAATCAGGAATATGAACTATCACTCATTTAATTAAGAAAGATTTTATACTTTAAAATAAACAACAATTCATGTTCAAGGGCAAAATAATAAAACTTTTATATAATATTATCATTATTAAAATGTTTGTATAAAAACACAAGTTTGGCAGCTTTCTCATTTCTTAATTGGTTCCGAATTTTTTAGTGTACCAATTCAAAAGTAGAAAAAACATTTGATGCTCGCTGATGATGTAACTGCTGTTGCCAAATTATTCGTTTTTCTTCTTTGGAAAGAATCATTTCTTTAATGGCTATCCATCCCTGTACAGCAGATAAGAATTTCATGATGATAGCAATTGTGCTGATGAATGGGGCCGTTTTTAGTTGATAAGAAATTACCTTAGTTGACAGTATCACTTTACTTATCCTTTAAATACTTGAAAAATCTTCTCTTTTTCCCACACTGTGAGAGATAACTTTGTCTCTTCAAAATAGCTTGGCGTTAGCAGATAGCTTAGTAATAAGTTGCTCGTAACGTTGTTTGATTTTTTTAACAGTAGACATAATAGGGTCTAGGCTTTGTTGCAGTTTTTGCAAGTGTGCACTGCATCTCGTATGAAGCACGAGTTTCCTGTATAATTTTTATGTTAATTAAATTAGTTTAAAAATATAGAACTGATGCAAAAATTTAACATGTTGCTTTTTACAATAGACTTGAATTGGAACATTTCTGCGAAACTTTGCCAATTTACCTTCAACTTGGGAAATGTCTATTTATTTGTTTGTTTGTTTGTTCATTCCTTTGTTTACATCAAAAATAGTTAATAACTGTGTGTGACATGCTATGGGGAGAAGTTAATTTGTAGTTATATTTATGTCCAGAAGCAAGACAAGGGGCAATTCTAGCATTTGCTCAAGGATCAGGGAAACTGGACGAAAACCTGATCGAGATAGGGGTCATTTACCCAGAAGCCAAAGTACAATACTTATTATAGGTTCTTTAGAATTATACAATCCAAATGGTAAATAATACACTAAGTGTCGTTGTTAAAATCAATATTACTTTCCTTTTGGATGCTCAGTGTAGTCTCTAATTGTATAGAAACAGTTGTTCAGCGGAAAATATTTTACTTGTGACTTACACTTTTGTATCGAATTTAATCGTTTAATGTCATCTGGCAAGGTGGTGTAAAATAATATAGGCTACATGTATTGTATGTGAATTTTTGGTAGTGAGCTGTTGATACTTTTAAGGGTTATAATTATGGGGAAGAAATATATATGGTTGTGATATTGTATTGTGTTATATTTGTGTATTTGTATTTAATTTGTCAAAATGTATTTGTATTTAATGTGTCAAAACAATTTTCAATAAGTTAAAAACTTGAATCAATAGTTCTCGAAAGAAAAACACTACAACCTACTAATATTTCCTGTTTCCTCACAGTAGTCCCAACAGAACATCCTTCCAATAGAATATTTTGTGCCCGCTGTCCCATCAGGGAGCTTGCATTGCTCTACAGCTCGGCACGGTCCAGGAAAACCAGTGTCTGTGTCATCACAGAGCACTAAGTTGGCAATCACTGCTCTAGACTTTTGGATTTAATGTTAGCTAATCCATATTTGATAAAGCAAACCAGATTTTCCTATTGCAGAGTTTGATAATTCTTTTAATTAAAGCTTGGAAAATTTATTTGTTCATACTTTTTCAGGTATGTGGACTCTGATCCTCCATGGGGAAAACAATTGGAAGCTGACTTGAAAGTAGGCACTACAACTGTGACATTTACTGCTCATAATCCTCTGGATAATAGTAGTGCTTCATGTAGCGTTTTAATTTTTGTGAGAGGTGAGTATTATATGCTTTGAAGCAAATTAATTAATTGGCTTCTAAGTAAATTAATTAATTAACTTACTATGCATCATTAACTTATCATACATCTAAGCGGTGAAGGATGTAAATTTGATTGCAAGTAATTATGTTATTTTGTTTTGAATTGGTAAACAGTGTCTGAGGAAAGAGTTTCATTCATCAACAGCTTTATTAAACAAGAAGTTTTGTATGAGTTTCTATGGAAACAATCCTTTAAACTTTCTCACCCTTGTAAGATTGTAAACATGCCAGAAAACGGTGAAATTTCGACAGAAAAACTCTTATTGTCGGGCCCTGATAACGAAAAAGCAAATAAGTCCTGTTGCTAAATATAGGAAATTACTTTCTTTAACACATCGTGTAGCTATAATCCATGTTTGTGAGTCCTTGAAACCAAAAAATCGATTTATGGCAAAACGTCTCTGTGCGTCTGTGGTCAACGCTACCGCCTAAAATCTGTCCAGTCAACTCTCTTCAAAATTGATGTTCCCGGATCGATCTGAACAAACTGGAGGCTTGGGGAGCTTTCAACGGATATTTTGATTTTGGGGAGTAATTTACATTAAGCCTCAATAACGTGCTCAAAATTTTCTCAGAAATGACATCAAATGTTTTGATCAAAGTTTGTCCTCGGACTGCGTAAAGGGCGCTTAAGAGAATTGTGCAGGACTCATGTTCGTTGAAATTCCTGGTATTTTGAAAATTGTGACAGTAAAATGTTTTGGGGTGCATCTTGCTAAAACTATAATATTGAAACAGCAATATTTTTACCTTAATAAAATCTTATGAAATATTTTCAGCTGTTCAGAATTAGGTCTTTAAATAGTCAAGTACATACAACTTTTTGAAAATATTAACAATTTTATCATAATTTTTAGTAATATTGTGACAGTAAAAAAAATACATGAACAACCTTTTTTCAAAAATATCTCCAATTCCTTCTTATATTCTCGAATAGAGCTCACTTAAAATATTGTATTGATCCAATTTTATTAAATCTCTTGAATTTCAAAATTGGAAAAGTTCTTCTTTCTAAAGTTCTAAGTTTGAGTTAAGCATGAGAATTTTGTATGGTTGTACAGTCACAGATATGTTAAGAATCATTTGTATAGTTATATCCAGACGGCGTGAAAACTCCCTCTTTGGAGCTAACGTGCACGGCGGGAAAACACCCAGAAGGGGGAAAAGCGAGCCTGGGGTCGAGTCCCAGCCGAGTCTACTGTTTGAATATGCAAGGGAGAGTGCCCACCGGCATTCGCCTGGAAACTATTAATGTCGCAAATGTGCAATTTCACAAAGTCGGCACCTAGACAAAGGGGGTTGACGTGTAGCGCGTGCGTGGTTTCGGGGCCTAACCCATAGCCTAAGCTAATTTTTTGAATGGTTAGAGCAGAACAAGTATACAATGAATTCAATGACAGAAATGCTCTTGCACTTTGCTGAAGTGTTAGTAAGTTGAATCTATTATTTAGAAGTGTAATATTCTTTTTATTTAATAAGATCTTTTTTTTTAAAAATAATTCAGTAGTACACAATGATTAATGTAGGAAAATTATGCAATTTCAGATACCGAAGCTCCTAGAATGACCGACTGCCCTCAGTCATTTGATGTCCAACTTGCACCTGGCGAAAAATCAAAAGTGATAACATGGGATGAACCTATCTTCATAGATAATGTGGGTGTGGTGCAGGTTTATAAATCTAAAGTGAGTAAAATAAATAAATATATAAATAAACATTTCAATATCGAATGGAATGAATACTAAACTTGAAATGTAAATGTATAAAGGTATTTATAATAATTATTTTCTGTAATGTTTCCTTTAATTCTTACAAAATTTTGATTATTTGAGAAACTCAGCTGCTTGTTGTTGTTGTTTTGTTTTTTGTTGTACATCTCTAAGAGCATACCTGGATAAAAATATAATTAAGTGAAATGAATTTGTTAAAAATATTTTTTGTATTCCAGCATTATACACAACCTTTTTCATACTGTGCCATTTGTGGCATGAATATTTGCATTATCACATATTCATCCAATCAGAGCAAGAGGTTCATGGGGAGGTAGTGGTCATCCGAACTGTATTCCATTTACAATGTTGCATAATTGCATTTGTACCAATTTGAAAACTTGCTTGTAATGTTGGTTTTTTCAAAACCAAAATATTATATAACTTAATAAACTACTTTCATTATATACTATTACCTGCCCATATATTCTGTTTAATTTGTGCTGTTTCTAAAAATAACAGAGAATGACAGTTGAACCAATTGACATTTTGTACAATGAGGGTCTAGCTGATGGAATCATGAATTTGCAAACTTAATGAAGCATTAGTAAATCCAGCAAACTGTTATCACAGATTTCTTCTGTATGGAGTAAAGACAAAATAAAAATAAGCACTTACAATGTTTCACTTTGACACATTCTCTGCTTCAGTTTAAAATGTTTGGGAGTTTAATTCTCACTGTAATGAATTGCAAAATTGCTTCTGCTACTTGGTCTATGTCTGCTTAGATATTTACCTTCAAGATGTATTATATATAATGTGATATACATTTTATTATTATTATTAACTTGATTGGCCACATTGGACCACTTGAGTCGTTCCACTTCACTTTGGTCGACTGTCGAAGGTGTCACCTTGAGGTGAGGATAAATACTCGAGTTACAATTCTGAATGTTATTCAGAAAGGTGATAGGAGGATGATGTTATGAATCTGTGAGGAAGAGCGAAACACGACCATGTCTATGCAGGACTCGAACCTGCAGCCTCCTCGGCACAGACGACGGCTGCCGCAACCGTCTGCGCCACGGGGCCGACTATACATTTTATAATGTATATAATCTTATTTATATTTTATTTCATCATTCAGTTTTCATAAGGAAAAATCTGCACACACATTGTGTGCAGTTGAATGAAAAATTCAAGTGAAGAGCTTGTGGATAGGCATAAAGTACATTGCTTCAACTGCTACAGTAGACATGTCTAGTCGTGCTCGGGTACATTTTAGTTCATAGTAGTTCACCTCTGCACAGAGAATATGTAACTTTGTTCAATAAAATTCATTCTTTCCTTTATTTATTTATATGATTGCAATGCACAGATGTTGCACTGTGACCACCGTAATAACATTTTTAAACTAAATAATTTTACATTGTAAATTATTAATAAGGAGCTGGTAAGAATCTTCATAGATAGAGGATTTTACAGGAAAAAGTTCTTATTATTATACTTTTAAATCATGATATGAGAGTATTGATTAAACTTACATCACAGGCCCCTGCATAAACCAAATTCATTCAGTCTGATAAATTTGTATTATTCTTTACTATATATTTCTCTTTTTGTATGTTACCTTTTGTTTATAATTTTATTTGAGTAACAAATATTTTGAATTATTTGTTACCTTCTCATTAATATTTATTTATATATTTTATATAATTGTGAAAATTCCACAGAGATGAACATATTGAGGGGCCCTTAAGTTATGTCTATGTTTAGAAAAAACACTTCAAAATATTTCTGCCTTTGTTATGGCTGTCTATCCATTTTATTTTCTTGCACTTCACCATTGTTGGTAACATTGGAAGCCTTTGTCCATTGGTACCCACCATTTATCTTTCTATAAAGTGTTAAAAGAGCATGAAATTGGGCAACAAATTATTAATGGTTGGTATCGGAGGCATAGGGTCTAGTTATAGTTGTCAAACTGAACTTAACATTTCTTCAACTGCAATATTTTTGCAGATAAATAATAATTTCTAGTTTTATAATTATTATAGAATAAGTATGATGTTTCCTTCACTGTTCTTGAATATTATTCGTGTTAAATATTTTTATTATTTTTAGGAACCGGGAAAGAGTATGTCTGCTGGTTTACATCATGTTAACTACTTAGCATCTGATGCTGCAGGAAATAGAGCAAAATGCCAGTTTTCTATTCATGTCAAAGGTACATCATTTCAGTTCTCAGAAATTTAGTATTGACATTATATAAAATCTTCATTAATTTTGGGCTTTGAAAGAATTTGCGCATCAAACCCATTTAAAACATACACATATGTGAAAGAGAGGTGCATAAGGAAGAGTTAGTTGGTCTGCACACACATAGTTCCATTAGTCAGAATCCTTTCAACTTTGTTACACACGTATTTGAAGTCGCATTTGAAACCGGATGCATATCAAGAATCTGTATCGGTTCTCCACAAATGTGCTATTTCAAATTATTTCATTTTATACAAATATCTTATGATTTCATTTATATATACATACATATGCTAACATATATACATATATATAAAATTTTACTTTGAAATAATTCTTAGCATAAATTGAGGTTTAATTTGTATTACTTAATAAGATGTTTGAGGTCAGACAAAAAAAGAAATAAGATAGCTATTTAATTTGAATAGATATATTGTTGACATTAAGATTTATGTCTTATTCTTGTCAGAATAAAGTGTGTGTTGCCAATTTATGAACAGTACCTTTTCGTTCTCTTCCAGAACAAGAACCACGAAAACTGCCTTATGTAAGTACTAGCATGTTGAAATCACACTTGTTAATTAATGTGTAGTAATGAGTAAAAAATTTGAAGTCATCTTATGCATGAAATAGCTTTTAGATTAGGAGAAGAAATATTTTCCCTTTATGAATTTGTCCTGTGACTGCCTTCAAAAAAATCTTTTTATGGGCATCTTGCTATTGTGAAGATTATTTTCAAATTCTTGATTCCCATAACAATACCGTTTGTCTTTACAATTGCCAAGAGTTATTGTAAAGTTTATCATTTAGAAAAGATGCCAGTGTATTTTAGAATTTCATTCTTTACATATTGGTAATTTAATTGGGCCAGGAAAGCTTGTTTCCACAAGCATCCTGAAGTTATTCCAGGATTAGGTGATCATATTTGATTTGTTTTTTTTTTTAATATTTTAGTATGTGTTTATGGCTTTCTTCTCTAAGCTCTCTTGAAATAGTTGAACATTGCTTGACACTAAAGGAATTTGTTCTCGCATTCATGGGTGATTAGAAATTTGCTTCATGCTTACATTCTTTGTTAGTTTTATTTTGCATATACAATTTGTTCTTATTATTTTTATGTACTATGTGTTTTGTTTTACTGTTATTTTTTTGGAATTTTTTGCAGCCTCCTAATACTTCCTTCAGAAAAATGGTCATATGCCCTGGAAGAGCTGTTACGAGAATTGTAACACCTGTGTATCCAGTAAGCTAAACGTTTAATAGCACCGTTCAAATTTAAAAGTATAGCTATGTACTCACACAAAATGTTCTAAATGTGTGGGCTAAGAGAAAGGAAAAATACCTATTATTTCCATGATTCTGAAGCATTGGTCACAACAACAAAATTTGTAATGTCTATTTTCAAAGTCAAAACATGGCTGTAAAGGGTTTTTTCCACTGGTGGTGAGATTTCATTAAGTTTCATGCTGTTTGATTTTGAGACTGCAGTTTCATTATGTATAATTTATTCTAACGATTGATGGAATGGTTATCACATAGTAAGATTTTGAAACCTTGCCTCTCATGATCTTTGGCAGAATAGTTCTTTTCACCTGATTGCAAATATATGTAAGTTTCCCTAAATTGGTAGTAGCATGGTGTGCAGCTGCATTACTTGTTTGCAGGTTGGTATCAATCTGTAAAGTGGGAGTGCAATACACTGTGTCCCCATATATAAGTAAAGAATATCCATGGGCTGAAGGGCCAGAGCAGTTTACTCACCAAAATAAATTCACTGATCTCTTTAGGGTTTGTTTTTGATTTACTAATTCATAGGGTAATACTAGTCTGACCATTGTGATTTCTCCAGTATTTTAATTTTAAAATATACTATCATAAAAGACCGTGTCACCAAAATTGACATTTTCATGAAAAAGACACTATCTTTTTAAACAATCTTTATTTTATTTGAGATGACAAAATATTATCATTTTATGAATTAAAAAAAATAAGTTTTCAAGTTTAATATTATTTTATTGTTATTTTTTTGTGTTGCATTACTTTTATGTTGCTTTGATTTTCCTTTATCTCACACTAGTGGCAGATACCAAAAGGTTGCCACCTGGGTCAAGGCAGAGTGACTTCCACTACTCAAGTCATGGCAGGAACTTTTACTATGAGGCAAGGATCAAGGCAGAATCCTTCAGTTATTCCTCAAAACCGAGGTATGAAACATGTCTGCATAGGTTATCTTTTGCAGATGTTATATGTTTCCTTAAATATAATGTTAAAAGGTTAACATATTGCCCTACAATCCCATAGGAAATATACAGAATATTTTAAATTCTTGATCTTGGATTGTTGTTTGGAATATGTTCTCTAAGCAATTCTGGGGCTTTGTTAAAATGTCTTTTGAATTCTGTAACATTGCTGAAATTTCTTCTTTATCGTATAATTAATTTGTAGCATGAGTTAACTGCAGTTTAGTGTTGTTTTTTAAAGTCCATGTCGAAGAAGCATGGTTTTACTGAACCAAGATGTCATAAATGTTACAAACATTGAAGTCTCCTATCTGTAGAGTCAAGTAAAAAGGGCTAGAAATTTGTTAAGTCTAGGATGATTTATCCATATCTAAGATATCAAATAAATTCAAAATTGCAAACATATAAGGTAATAGACTGTTAAACAGATGTCATTTATAATTATGGATAGGGTGTGATGTCATTTGAACAAACAAGATCCCACACGCTCCATCACGAAAGCCTACATCTTCATGTCATTTCAAGGTATTCTAAACAACTGATGGTAGCACTCGGTACTTAACTTTCCTACATAGCACATGGACATTTGAGATTGTGGTTCTAAAAGAATATGATGCTTGTACACCATTGGTTATACTCATGGCATACCAACCTACAATACATTTAGTAAATTTAATGATGATAAATTTGTTCATTACAAAGTCCTGAAAGTAGAGAAACAAAATGTTTTCAAATGTCAATGAATTGAAATGTAAATTTTCTTCAAATAAACTCCCATTAATCTTTTGATAATGTTGTTTAGTTGTTAAATGATTAAGTAAGAGACACGACATTCTACAATCCTCCCTAAGATGTCAAGGTCATTACCGAAAATTTCCAATAAATAAAACATTCTTCGCTTTTTGTCCATTTTCCATTGATTTAACTTCCAACTGCTTTTTGTAGGTTTGTTCTTTGATTAGACAATGAATTTAAGTTTATAAGGGATATTATTTTTTTGTATTCTGCCTTAACTTTGTTTGTGCCTGGCTTCTTCATTCTTGCATGTTGTATGTGTACTGGGGTAATTTCAATAGACAAGTATTTTGCTACAAAAATTGCTGGTTTTAATTCCTTCAAACTTTTTTGAGAGGAGTAAATAAGTTCTCTCTTGTCTGCTTTGTCTTCATAATCAACTGAAGTGTTAAATTTTAATTGTGTTGATGGTTTATATACATGAAACCTGACTTAAGCAGCCACCAAAGGTTCTGGCAAAAATTGGCTGTTAATTGTTGGTGGACTTAATGAAGATTATGAAGTTTCTGGAAGCATAAATCGAGTGTAATTGTACTCATGGCTATGAAATTAAGTATGTCATCTTTAACATATGTATTTACCATACATGACAAAAATAATTTAAACAAAGCACTTAAGATCATTTGCCTCCTCTTGGCTAATACTAAAACACACCCTGGTCTTGTTACTCATTCTCTTAGATGAGAACTCTCTTTACATCCTTGCCAAATCAAAAAAGCAAACTATACATTAAGATACAATGCATATTCTGTAGAAATTTTAGAAAGTAGTTAACAAATTACCTTTTGCACACAGAGTCGGATTTGCACACACGGAGTGTTCTACAAGTCGTAAACAGATTCCCAGTGTTTGAATAACATGAAAGACAGCATGTGTTAGCAAATGCTTGGAAATGGGATAATCAAACACATCGTTTTATGTAGAGATATTTATTAAAATCTATGTTGTCATCTGAAACAGAAAGTAATCCTCCTGCATCCAGGCAGAGATATCTTCATTCAAAGTAATCTGACAATGCATCCCATCATAGGAAGTTATTTAATCAACAGTAACCTCCACAACTTTTCTGCTTGTTAGAGTACAGTTCAAAATTATTTGAGGCGATTGCTTAATAAAGGTTAATCTACAAAATCTGCCTCACTGCTGGCAACTTAGAAAGGCAGCTGCTGAAAAGAGGGAATATTTACACATGTGGAAAAATCAATCAGTTCCACCAAAAAGTGGTTATTAGAGGAGATAACTTCTTAATTGAGGTAGCCTTGAGGAAAATTTCTGTTGTCACTAACTATTGACTTGAGTGGTCAGCATTTTGACCCACGGGCATTAACTGTGCAATACAATTCTGAATTTGCTTAGTATAATTTGAGTTTATTATATTTTGTAAATTTTAATCATTATTTAAAGGAGCTAATTATATTTTTTGTATTGTAGGACATCGAATACGCCACAGAGGACCAGGAGAAAAGCGGAGAATGAGGAAACAACGGTTGCAGTCAAATACATCTCCTGATACACTCATCCAAGTTCCTGAACAAAATGTTGCTAACACCAGAAGACATTGTTGTGAGACCTAATAAAATGTGGTGTTGTGGAAGGCAGTGTACAAATTTGTGGTAACATTTTTGAGGGTGTGATGTAGCATTTTATAATGAACTTTGTTAATTTAAGAAGTGAGCTAATAGTGAATTACACAGAACTGAATTCACTGTTCAGCCTGTTGAAGAGATGGTCTGATGAATCTTCCCTAGGACAGACTGAAAAATTAGTCCATATTTGTGATAATATTTAGGAGGACACCAGACGCCAGACACATTAATTTATGTTGTAGATGGTGCAAAATAATAATGCTCTCTTACTTTCTGTACATTCTATTGAGAAAGCAAGATTTTCATGCATAAAACTATGTCTATATTTTGATGGAAATAAATGTATTGATAACCCTATAATACTAAGCGACTATTCCCTGAAGAAAGCCCGGACATATGATGTGCATCTGATGAATGTCTGTGCAATACATTCCTGAGAGTTTGCTTAGTACAATAGTTAGGATAAGCATTCTTTTAATTTTTGTTGAATTGTTTTGTACAATGTCTTTTGAAGATGGTATCACAAACATTGTTATGAAAATGCGCATTGTGTGTTAAGTGTATAACATTCAGAAATATACGAATTGACATTGAGTGCATTTCAAAAATATTTTTCAATATGTCATTGAATTGAATTGAATTGCAGGTCTGAAACTTTTTTTCTGCGCATCAAATTGACCTGGTGTCTATACTCTGATAAAAACAGGAAGACCTTTCAAGGTCGTGAGCTGGCAGGAAAGGGGGACATTGTCATTGAATTGTGAGCTTTGTTATGACTTAAATTTTTGGTATTGATGCTCCTGATTTGTTGACAGTGTTCCCCTCTCGTTTCAGCTCATGATCTTGAAAGAACTTAGTGTTTTAATAAAAGTATAATCCTTATTTTAGCATGGTGAGCTCATATTTGCAACTTGCATATATGCTACATCATGTCATTTCAGGCTGTTTTGACAATGTAAAGTGTAATTTCCAATTTTATAAAAATTTCTCATTTTTAATCATACCTTTAAATGCCTGAAACACTCTAGAGCATAATCAAATCTGTTAATTCTATGCTTCTGAACGTTTATGGTAAATTTAAAAGAAATCTAAACATACCATAAGAATATGTTATTTTCTTCTTTTCATCAAACATTCTTTTTCAACATTACCAGACAGCTCACAGGAAATTTCAAATTAATGTAGGACAATCTACCATGACCAACATTAGGTTTCATTATAAAATGGCATTTTTGTTATTCTTGTTGAACTGTAATATTTTAAATTGACCGAGCAAAGTGGCTCAAGTTGTAGTGTGCTGACTTCTCGTTCAGGGGCCCGGGTTCAATCCCTGTGCTGGCCATCCTAGCCGGGGTTTTTGTGGTTTCCCTTGTTCATAAACCCAAATGCTGGGATGACTACTGAAAATCCACGACTGTGAAGCAGCTGTCGCTGGCCAAATTCGTAAACTACATGAGGTCACGAAAGTTAAGCAAATTCGAGACATCGTGAGTTCCTGGTCGGGTGACCAAAAAGGAATCCCAGGACCTAATTGCGCTGAAGCCAATTGCCCTTTATAGGACATATAATAGCTAAATACAAATACAAACAAAGTTTAAATTGACCAAAGTAACAATTGTAATGTTTTTCTTGTTCATCTCAAAATATTAAAATGTGTATAGATGGAGACTCTTGGGTACAAACTCCAGTGAATGTTGCATTAATTTTTGGCAAAAGAAGACAAAAAATCCTTTTGAAGTTTAAACTTTTTACTTACTATAACATATCCATTGCCGTGCGCTGTGGAGCCTAGAACAAGAGATGGGGCCAACTGAAATTCTAAGGCACCTTTTCCATTAAACTTTTTCATTTATATACAATATACTTTATTAGTAAATAAATAAAACATACTATGAGAATGAAATTATAACTTTAATGACTCAAGCCTGGTCAAAAATGAGAAATTAACATTAAATTAGAATTTTCAATCCATGTGAAAAAAAACACACACACCTATCAAGATAAGAAAAAAAAAGTCTTGCAGATTTCAATTCTGCCAATCAAATTGTGGTTTAGACACTTCTTCAATTTTGTGCCCTACAATCTTTTTTAGGCCAGTGTAATTTTCCTGAAAAATGCATGTTTGTGGTATTTATCTTGCTTGCAGAAAAAAAAGACATTCAATTTTAATGTCATTAACAGTTGACCCTAAACTTATTAGTTCCTTCCTATTTGTTCAAACATTCTTTTTTATCACACATTGATTTGAAGTTGTGAAGAATTGTTCACCTATTACAATACAAAAACTCAGATGTTGTGTCAAATGATTAAACCTGGTTAAACCAATATTTGAGACTTGGACAGTACATTTTAAATGGAACAAAAAAGTTTGGGCACAAAGTGATAACTATGTTTTTCGAAAGAATAATCCATTAAACAACTTTGCTCTTGTATGTGCCTCATAAGACACTGTAAAGTAATTATTATAATCAAACACACTATTTTTCACGATAGCATACATATTGAAGTTTTAAAAAGGAGTACTAAAATATTTATACAGGGTAGGAACAGTGTATGTTTGTATAGTAACATTACAGATGAAAAATTAAATAATAACTTATGTTTGCAGTCATATCCACAACTCTGAAATAATCATACTTCACTGGATACAAGTACTCATAAGGGTGTACTTCTTAATAGAAAAGTATAAAGAGCAATCGCAATGAGAAAAATTGTAGGAAAAAATATGATGTATAACTCGTAAAACTCAGCATTTAGTTGAAACGTGTAAAAATAATAATATTACTATAGGTGTCCTTATATCAAAACAATTTCAAAAACATATACTGTTCTTGCCTAGAATGCATGTATACTTAGGGAGAGAATGAGAAAAAAAGGAAATAATAATATGAGTATATCTTTAATGCTTAACCTAAATTTCAGTTTGTGAGAATAGACACTTTTTCCACAGAGGAAGTCAATGGACATGAAGAAGCAATAGAAATATACAATTTAATCTGCTGATAATAGTTTCTGAAGATTCTGCCCTTTCCTTTTTAATTTTATTTTAATGTTATAGAGCATAATAAGACTGTCATAAATTACCCCACACTGATTTTATTGGTACTTTGCACATTTAATATTTTTAACAAAGTTATTGTTGAAAAATGTAGAATGCTAATCGAGCAATGTAATGCAGAGTTTTGTTGATATATTTGAAAATATAGAATTGATGTGTAAAAATATTTTCTTATGTTTTGCTAAGAAAAATACTTGAAAAGTATTCTCCTGGTTGTGTTACAAGTAGTGACCAGTTCTCCCGTGGCATATGTAATTTTTTTTTTCTGTAATGGATAAATACTTTTATTTGAGTGGCTTAAATCACATTATTGAGTGTGCACCTTTTTCTGCCAAAGAAAGTATAAAACTTTAGAAAACATTCAACAACAACATCAATGTTCCTGAAAATTAAAATTATTTCATTTATTGATAAAACTAATAAATTAAAGAAAATCAAATATGAAGTAACTTGATTTTTACATTTAAAACATATCTCTGGAAACCTAATGTAGTAATATTTCCTTTATTATTAATTCATACTATTTATCTGTTAAAAAGATTTTTAATAAATATCATTTGACAATAATGTTTTTTTTAACAACACATTAAAGAATTTTAAAGACAGACTTGTTGGTGTAAAGACAGACAGTTAATGTAAATGGTAATATTTTGTCAATTTTCAACTGAGGAATTTGTTTGTTATCTCCGGAGAGAAAAAGGAAGAATAAAGGTCTGTAAATTTGCAGTAGTGTCTTGTGTCTGAAAGACCAATATGCAAAAAAGAAATATAATGTATTTGTTGAAAAGAAAATAGACAAAAATATTCTCTACAAAAATAAAATGATAGTCACTAATACCTGTTGTTATGTATATTACTTAACACAGTTGCATATCAGAGTCCCATAATCCTTATTAAAGGATTCAATATGTTTGTTTTCCAAGCATATCAAAGAAGGTATGTGAAATAGGTAAAGATTTATGTCACATTATTCATGTTACAGATGGTGTCCAACTATGTCCAACAATGCTATGATCTAATGTATGACATCTGACAAATTATGACATTAAAGAAATATTAAAAATATGGTCATGAAGCTGACAACAAGAGATATAAATGAAAAGTGAAAATGTCTCTGAGAAATGTATCCTAAATTTATCATTAAAAAAAACTGTGTGAATACTAGCTAAAAAAGGAAAATTATTCATTCATTCAATTAACTGAATAATGTAAAGTGAATATTTTAGTCATGTACCTCAATAATATTTTCTCTTTGTTTATATTAAATAGGCTTTTTTTCACAATAATTATTCTTTCACATCCTCCCATACTTAACTACGAAATGATGAACAAACAAATGCATATTTTACCTAAATTATTAAATATAGAATCCCCTTTATTATTT
This sequence comes from Gryllus bimaculatus, assembly GCA_017312745.1. Lineage (NCBI taxonomy): Eukaryota > Metazoa > Arthropoda > Insecta > Orthoptera > Gryllidae > Gryllus > Gryllus bimaculatus. Next base: position 11,245,535 of record BOPP01000027.1, on the reverse strand, counting down.
TTGTTTGTTGACTCTTAGAGTATACTTATATTACAAACTATTCTACTCGTAATTCTTATTAATAGCGTAATTTTTAATGCAATTGCTATGACCATGTGACTAAGTTAAACTAAGGCACGTACTTATCATACATGAGAAATTTTACTGACAACATGCACAATAATGATTTTATAAAATATTTATAATATACATTAGAAGAGAGTAGTATCATGAAATGCTTCATTATTTCTACAGATGAAAAGACAAAACTGCATCTCATAGTGACAATGTGCACTTGTATGAGACAGTGTATTACTTATATTGTTGATTGTATTGGAATATCTTTTGTGTACTATCTACTCTTGGAATTTTATGTGCCCTGATCATTGATGAAACATTCAAGAAAATAATAATTTGATGTAAATAAATATATAGGAAAATTCTATTGTACTTCTGTATTTGTCTCCCAAAGGCACCTGTTTATTACTTAAGAACTATTTATTTAAAAAGAAAGAGGTATATTTGGCAAAATATTTTTCTTTCAAAATTACCCTTTTATGAAGTGTATAGCATGTTTCTAGAATGGATATCTGTGTACCTAGAACATTGATCTCAAAGAATAGATATACAATACTTGCCTATAAGGACATTATGTATTCACATTTCCAATTATTTGCCAATTGAGCATGGGTTTCCACAGAATTTTTTAGGTCCTGTCCTCTTCCGTCTAAACTTAAATGATATGACCTTGTTTCTTCCATTTAATGACAGTTCTCTATGGTTTGAATAATATTTAGGAAAAAGAAACACTAACTTCAACAAAATCTGACATTAAATTTTTTTCATGCTAACAAGGAAGGAATGGTTTCAATCCAGTTTTATGCTTCAAACAAGCAATTGAATGTACTGTTGAAAATTAGCAATGTGTAAGTAATCTTTTAATTCAGTCAAACCTCAAATGGAATGTCTATATAAATGTACTCAACATTAAATGAAGTTAAGTATGTGACACTCAAAATTCTTCCAATTTAGTCTTCATGCAGCTTGTGTATAATTTGTGAATCTACATTCATAACTTAGATATGGCTTACTATATTGGGAAATTACATCCTACAGTACTCAGACTTGGATTACAGAATAAACCATATGAATAATCTGCAAATGTCATCCATATGATTCCTGCACACTTCTCTCTGAAATAATCATACTTCACTGTACAAGTACCCATAAGTGTGTTCTTCTTAATAGAAAAGTATAAAGAGCAATAGCAATGAGAAAAATTGTAGGAGCATGCATATCTCACAAAACTCAGCATTTAATTGAAATATGTAAAAATAATATTACTATAGTTGTCCATATATCAAAACAATTTCAAAAACATACACTGTTCTTGCCTAGAATGCATTCATACTTTGAGAGAGATTGAGAAAAAAAGGAATATTGGGGTTGGAATACTACCATTGATTTGCCTATGAAATCTGTGATTTTGGTTGAAATTGACTTACACAAAGCTGAGGACAATTTTCAAGCAATACTGATACTTATAATTATAACACGCTACACAGGAGTCATATGTATAAGGTATCATTGGCTGAATAAAAAAAATTGTACATAATTCATTTACATTTTTTTTTTTTTTCAATACATTGGCAGATTACATTGAAAATTAAAATCAATACATAAGTTTAAATGCTAAATACAAAAGTTTATTTTTTTTCCTGCACAATTGTAACAATTAAAGATTATGTTCAGTTTCAAAAATGGAAGGAAAAAATATTGCAATTATTATATTAATATATAATGTAAGAAGTATATTACAAAAGTATTGTATAACTCAAAATGTGATGAATTCTGATTATGACTGTAACAAGTAGTATTGAAATTAGCTTCTGGATCAAGATTTTCATGGTCGCTTGTGTCTGGATTTGTTTCTGGTCAGATCTACAGTTTTGAAGGAAGTAGCTTTGACAAGAGAAAAAGGTGGTCAATTGAAAGCATTTATATGCTTTTCCTGTAATCTTTGTTTTATGCTATGAATTCTCTCTTTCAGAACCATAACTGACTTGCAGGAATCACTTCAGTTAGTTTCTAAAATTTAGGCATCTTAAGGAAAACACAGTGACGTAACTTTAGTTAGTGTCACCTGGAGTAATCGTAGTGCCACTCCCCACTTATACAACAATCAAACATAAAAATGTATATAATAAAGTAATCTGCAAATGAGTTTTCTAGTAAAAATTAAATTTCAAACTAGTGATGCTATAGGACATACTTTCTGGTATTATTGGTAACAATTTTGTTATTGTTGTTGTTGTTGGTATTATTATTATTATTATTATTAT
>BOPP01000027.1:11231533-11243048 GCA_017312745.1 Gryllus bimaculatus | reverse complement strand
TATTATTATTATTATTATTATTATTATTTATTAATTATTATGCAGGGTGAAGAGACAATCACAAATATCACTATGTCTACGCAGGACTCGAACCTGCAGCCTCCTCAGTGCAGATGATAGCTGCCGCAACCGTCTGCGCCATGGGGCCAACTTAACAATTATGTTATATTATCATTCTGCAATTAATATCCTATCAGCACATCAGTCAACTTGAAAAATTCCTGATTAACAAAGCACATATAGTTTGAAAACAATTCTTCATCTATTCTTATTCATTTTCTAAAAATTCAAATGAAAATAGCTTTCTCCATTTGAGTTCAGTGAATTATGCTCTTTTCTTACAAAATACTCAAAGAAATAAATATCTTCCTCAGCTGCAATTTAAATTCAAACATTTGGGTTTTTGAAGTGATAAACTTTCTCCTGTACTATTGCAGTTCTTATGTTTCAGCTGCAACAATGTTGCAGTGATGCTAACATCCAAAATGCAAAATTGGCTCAATATAATTCAAAATTATGCGAGAGTCACTATTTTTAAATAAGTGAACATGAAGTTATTTAAAGATATAATCTTAGAACGGATTACATAATCTCTAGCTTCAGTATTGAAGGTGTGAACAAGTTTTTAAAAAATTGAACTTCTACAATGTTTTGAATTCTAGAGATTTCAATGAAAATCAGGGCTATGCCATGCAGGGACTTTGCTCTATTCGAGGGGGCTTTTTTAAAGAAAAAATTTACGTTTTTCACAAAATTTTGTTTTGCTATTTTTTTATAAAATCACGTATTTTACTAAAAATTGTGCAAATACTACTTAAATGTTGGAAAAATTGTACATGTGATGTAAATTTATACAAGATCATCCACGTGATCTAATTTTTAAGTACAGTCAACTCGAGTCATTCTAGTCTGACAGGTCCCACCGTCTTCAACAATGTAAGGTAAAGGGGTGGGGTAGGGTTTCTGGAATTCAAGAAAACGTGCACATATTATACATCACATATAATATCACAATACAGATTATACATCACATAGTTTTTAACTGTTGGCGAAAATAAATCAAATCAAATTTTCTTCCAATAAAGCAGTAGTAGAAGGCGTCGAAAACAATATCAACTTTTGTAATTTCCGAAAATTACGGAAAATAGAACTTGTGCCATTTTATAAGCGTGCTGTGTTCTATTCAAAACATTTTTTTAATGGAGCCATTTTTTGAAAAACTTAATAATTCTTCGTTTAAAGAGGAGCGTGAGATTTCTGGTTGGGTTCATTCGTTCTTTCTGCTACGTAACGCGTACGCTGAGAACTATGGAGTTAGAAATGATACCGTTTTTCTTCCTGAGCTGTGAACGCTCGATGCACGCCGGAAAGAAGACGCGCTGTGCATTGGGGTAGGAATTTACCTACCATTGTTTGTACGATTTCAGGCCGTGATGAGGCGCTCGATACGAGAAACCGTATAAACCCAACAGCCTCTGATAAAAGTTTCTGTCTCAGAGTTTTTATTGAACCTTGCAAGCCAGAACAGAGCGGTTACCGTTTACATCGCAAGGCTTCCATGCCATTCTCGAGGCGTTGGAATATTATATGGAGACTACAGGGAACCGCAATCATTAACGTCGCCAAATCGTTGAAAATGTTTATATATCATTATTCACACAGTACACAAAAGCAAATTAAGTCTTTTCTGTAACTAAACTGTTTAGTTATCGCTGTAAAAGTCTATTTTGAGTATGAAAACAAAAATTATATCCGTTTCAGATGTTTTGTAACCTGCGTATAATTTACTGATTGCATTGAAAACCCCTTTGAAATGCTGACTTGCAATTTGCTTAACAAACCAAACGTAGCTTTACTTTTTCCAAACATCTTAAGCATGTTAAGTTCGTATTTCATGTTTCCGGGCGCGCCAGCTGCTTCATTCCATGGGTGAAGTGTAGGTTCTAGCCCAGAGACGTTCCTTTCTCGCTGGAACGTGAGATCCGGCGCCGACCAACCCGCTGGCTTGCGATGTTTTCCTCTTCAATGTATCCCCCCAGCTCTCCCCTCAAGCCTTGACCACAGAGCAGATGCTCTGCCATCAAAACTGCATGCGGTCCGTGGTCCGTTTGTTTGGGCTCTGACATTCGCCTAGTCATAGGAGAAACTTCGGGAAACTTTCAATGAGAGCAGATCTTCTGTCTAGAAGTAGACCCAGCTCTTTTGTCTAGACCTAGACAAGCAACTGGATTCGATCTAGTTATGTATCGAAAACCCGCCACCGTCGGCACCGCCTCCCAGTCAGAGACGCTGCAGCGAATGCACGGTAATTGATTATTGATGTACGTAATATATTATTTACTAATACAATTGAAATATTTATCAATATGCTACCTTGTTACTTTTTAATAAAATATAATGTGAAATTAATTTTGACAATCTCAGTCAGTTTCATATCATTTTGCATGTTCTATGAAACAACACTCCCTATGTCTTATTTCTGAAGAACAAATGGAGTCTTTCCCAAAAATGTTATATCCTTGCTGTAATTTGACTCATACTTTTACCACATAAAATAAGATTGTCAGTTAACAGAAGCGCCGTATTCCTTCACCATAGGAATTCTTTTTTCCACCTTCGAATCATTGTGACCCATCGAATTCAATTCGTCTATCGGACTCGTCAACGACTTTTACATAGCTTGTGGTTCTTTCTTTCTTTCTTTCTTTCTTTCTTTCCTTCCTTCTTTCTTTCTTTCTTTCTTTCTTTATTGCTTTTTCGACGTCAAATAGATACCTAAATAAATAGTTATTTGACAAGATCCCAAGTTGGACCATGCCATCATCCAAAATCATCGCCGCCGATCTACCGTCGGCTAGCGGGATTTTCCCCAGCCGGGACAAGCTCTAAGCTCCCGACCGGTCTCTCGGCATGTGTGGTAGTTAAGTGCATTTGAAACTAGGACAAGGAAGAGGAAGGAAAATCGCCCGCGGTCCGTGGCTCGTTTGTTAGGGTACTGCTCCGGCATTCGCCTGGTGTTGATCGGAGATGATACTACGACGAGTGTTATAGCTATAGACATCGGCGTTTGCTGAAAATATATTTCCGTCCTTGAGTAAATTATTTTCGGCAGAAACCATAAAATTTGTAAATCAAGAGACAAGGTAATATTCTTATATTAATAAAGAGAGTACAGAGTTCACAAGAAACACGTGGGTGGGATTTGCTTATTATTTCTACGATTCTTTTTTGCAATCTAAAAGTATGGGAGCTGTAAGATGTATTTGCCCAGAATATTATGCCATCTTTCAGGCATTCACGAAATATACACAACGAACAGTATGAAGGGTGACTGAATTTGAAAGAATTCTGAACACGTAGCATAATGAACTTAATTTCGCATGTCCTCGTTTGTACGTCTAATGCTGTTGATTGTTTTTTTAGGAAAATAAATCAAAATCAAAACGAATGCGAAGCATCGATGTGCTATGACCGCGCTCAAACTCACCTGATTAAAAAACTACCTCGTCTTCAAGCAGTGCAGACGAATTGCTACCTTATATAATGCGACATGCAATAATTAGCACCTTCTTGCCCACTTTTGACGACCGGAAAATTAATTTCATGAAGCCATACCAATACCTCTAAAACAGAAATGAATTGAACAGCTCCATACGAGAAGATATTAACTGCTACAAAGAGTAATTATTATATCTTAAAAATGAGTACGTAACGCAATGCCAATTCTTTCTTGAGCTTTAAAAAGTTCGTAATATTTTCATCAAGATAGTTTCGTAGCATATACATGTTAATTAAGAAAATTTTGAAACCTCAGAAATGGAATGAAATGTAAATGAGAGCAATGCATGGATATATTGATAAAAATGACTTCAAATGACTTTGCCAGATGCTTCAGTCACAATATTCAATAACAAGCAAAGCGTGGTACTTTCATGTTAAAAGCTTATATTTTTGCTATAAAGGTTTATTATAAAAAATACATTTTAAAATAATACTGCAGACTGGCTCGTCCATCCTTGGATATGGAAAATTACATGAAAATGTATCAACAGAAATGCTTTTTTAATTTTTTTTTCATTACAAAATTAGGTTTAATTATAGCCAATCTAATGATACATGTCATGCCGGAAAGGCAATAAAGTAATTTGGAGCACGCGTCTAAAATTCTTCCAGAATATTCTATTCATCTTATCGAGAATCGTGTACCCTTAGAAGCATGGCTTTCCCGAATCAAATTACTTATTAAGAAATTGAAAATAATGCACATCGGTTGAATAACGTTAACTAATCAATCTAAACTCGACACAATGAGTTTGACTATTGGGATATTTCAATTTTTCAGTCGTACTATTACTATATTATAATAAACTTTAAGAAATTGATTTTGGGTTGTAGCACAAATGCAATGTTTGATATCTCATTTTATAATTGTTGTTGATTGATCTTGATATATTTATATTTGCCAAGAAATGTTATACTGGGGAACAACATTTTCAGAGAACGAAAGGAAAAGTGTAATGAAATGAAGATCAAATAACAATTGAGAAGCTAGACCGACTAGATAACTGTTAAGAGGCCAGCCTGCTAACTTAGAATAGCTGCTGTGTAATCTAGAAAGTACCATTACAGTAATTCAGAAACATCCCGTGTTCGATTTGAGGTGACGTCATCGATCGTTTTGATCGTATCAAAAGGGTAAAAAAAATAACAATAAAAAATTAAAAAATGAAACGACATTGCTGAAGAATATTTTGCTTCGAAGAGGTCGAACACAGAAATACTCGATGGAGCTTCGCATGGCCTTCCTCCGAATGCGAAGAACGGGTGTCAAAAGAACCATAATTATACCCACGCAAAACCAAGAGCCGTCGCATGGGAAGCCTTGGGACTTCTCGCAACATTTCCGAGAATGGCTGACAAAAGAAGACAGTCGGTTAAAGGGAATGCATCACGGAAATGTTCTTGAAGGGAAAAAGGAGACGCAAACACGAAATAATTTGAACATTATACTTGTACAAAATGTCGTTACGTTCCTAGAATAGTAAGGGCGAAATGGGCGGGATGAATTGGGGGACCTTTTTCTCGAAACGTGTCTGTCTGCAATCAATATTAGTGCACTTGCGCTAACGGTGGCATTTGATATTTTTCTCTATCTGTAGAACATTACAAAATTCATTCGGATCCATTGCCTTGATGGGATTACTTAAAAGTAGTGGCTCCATTCGTTTTTGTAGTGGCTCGATTACGCTGGTGAAACGGAAAAAGCTAGGAAAAATTCTTTCTGATTTTACTAAAAAAATTAATGAATTAATAAATTAAATAAAAAGTATCTAAAGAAATCAAGAAGAAATAAAAATGTAATTCTTGGTTGCGACCAACAAGCTCAGGGTGTCCAAGATTGTACTTGATTCAAATTTTTGAGTACAGAAAACTGTTGGTTATCATATATTTTTAAGAAACTTTCAGAAGATAACATTTTGTACTTGTTTTCTTCTTTTAATGCCCTTTCTTTCCAAAAAGTTTCAGAGCAGGGCCATGTTTCATCCCGTGCCATTCCCTCAAAGACCGCCTGCCACATCGCGTGCGTCCCTCCGGAGCAGGACGAAAGGTGGCAGCGTCATTGATTCGTGCGGGGTGTATATGAAAGGTTTCTGCTGGCCGGTAGACAGACTGGGCTTCGAAGTATCATCTGGGGAAGTTCACCTGAACTACTAACCAAAACTCACTTTGGCAGTGCAACCAGGTGACTTCGTACACGTTCGATGCACGTAGATGGCGATCGCAAGAAGTATTCTTACCAAATTCATAAGTCAAGACATCTAATTGTTGCTTAGGCACCATGGAATTTACTCTCGCATTATTTCTTTACATGCGAAATAATGTTTTAAAATAGCGGTACAAAAATTATGCAAAAAAAAAGCGTAACATGAACGTTTTGAAGTGAAATAAATTGAAACAACATTGCCATTGAGATGGCCGACATCGCTAAGGCAGTAGAGCCGTAGCGGTCTCACCAGAAGATTGCGAGATCGAGTCTCGCCTCGGGTGTGGGGGTTTCTTTGTGTATGACCGCGTCTCTGTGCCGTCCTTTTCCCCCTTACTATCATCATTTCATCATCAGTACCCCAGAGAGAGACAGAGACACACAGACATAGAGAGACAGAGAGAGACTGACAGAGAGACAGACACAGACAGAGAGATCGACAGAGACACACAGACAGAGTGACAGACAGAGAGAGACTGACAGAAAGTCAGAGACAGAGAGAGAGAGACAGAGACAGAGACACACAGACAGAGGAGATACAGACAGATACACAGAGAGAGAGAGAGACAGAGACACACTGACAGAGAGAGAGACAGACAGAGAGAGTCAGACAGAGAGAGACAGAGACACACAGATAAAGAGACAGACAGAGAGACAGAAACATACAGAGAGAGAAAGAGAGACAGACGGACAGACGGACAGACGGAGAGACAGAGATACAGAGACAGAGACACAGAGACACACAGACAGACAGAGAGACAGAGAGAGACAGAGCAACACACAGAAAGAGAGACACACAGACAGAGATACAGAGACACATAGACAGAGGTGATAGAGACTGAGAGACAGAGACACACAGACAGAGAGAGACAGACAGACAGAGAGACGGAGACACACAGAGTGACAGACAGACGGACAGAGAGACAGAGACACACAGAGAGAGTGACAGACTGACGGAGACAGACAGACGGAGAGACAGAGACAAACAGACAAAGAGAGAGACAGACAGACAGAAAAACAGAGACACACTGACAGAGAGAGAGAGACAGAGACACACTGACAGAGAGGGAGACAAAGAGAAGAAACACTGACAGAGAGAGACAGAAAGACACAGAGACAGAGACACACAAACAGAGAGAGACAGACAGACAGACAGAAAGAGAGAGAAAGAGAGAGACAAAATAAAAGACGGAGAGATAGAGACAGAGATAGACAGACAGACAGATAGAGAGACAGACAGACAGAAAGACAGAGACAGAGGGAGACAGACACACAGAGAGAAGGGGACACAGAGAGAGACAGCGACAGAGAGAGACAGACAGACAGAGAGAAGGGGACAGAGAGAGACACAGAGAGAGACAGCGACAGAGAGAGACACTGACAGAGAGAGATAGACAAACAGACAGATACAAAGACAGATAGAGACAGACAGACCGACAGACAGAGAGATAGAGACAGAGAGAGAAACAGAGACATGGAGGGGGACAGAGACAGAGAGACAGAGACAGAGGGAGACAGACAGACAGACAAAGAGAAGGGGACAGAGAGAGACACACAGAAAGATGGGGAGACAGAGACATAGAGAGACACAGAGACAGAGAGTCCGACAGACAGAGAGACAGAGACAGAGACAGAAAGAGACACAGAGACACAGAGGGAGAAAGAGAGACAGAGATAGAGAGACAGACAAAGACACACAGAAAGACAGACACACAGAGAGACAGAGACAGAGAGAGACAGACAGACAGATAGAGACAGAGAGAGAAAGACAGAGAGACAGAGACAGAAAAACAGACAGAGACAGAAACGGAGAAAGACATAGACAGATAGAATGAGACAGAAACAGAGAAAGACAGACTGAAAGAGAAACACACAGAGACAGAGAGACAGACAGACACAGAGACAGCGAGAAAGAGAGACAGAGAAACACAGAGACAGAGACAGACAGAGACAGAGAGAGACAGAAACAAACAGACAGAGACTGTCTGTCTCTGTCTGTCTTTCTGTCTCTATCTGTCTCTCTGTCTCTGTCCTTCTGCCTGTCTGTCTGTCTCTCCGTCTCCTTCCGTCTGTCTGTCTCTGTCTGTCTGTCTCTGTCTCTCTGCCTCTGTCAGTCTGTCTGTCCCTGTTTCTGTCTGTCTGTCTCTCTGTCTGTCTGTCTGTGTGCCTGTCTCTCTCTGTCTCTCTCTGTCTCTGTATGTCTGTCTGTCTTTGTCTCTGTCTCTGTCTGTCTGACTGTCTGTCTTTCTGTCTGTGCCTGTGTGTCTCTCTCTGTCTGTCTCTGTCTGTCGCTAACTCTCTGTCTAAGTCTCTCTGTCTGTCTGTCGGTCTGTCTCTGTCTGTCTCTGACTGTCTGTCTCTGTCTGTTTCTCTCTGCCTCTGTCTGTCTCTGTCTCTATCTCTCTCTGTCTGTCTGTCTCTGTCTGTCTCTCTGCCTCTTTCTGTCTCTCTGTCTCTATCTGTCCGTCTGTCTGTCTCTCTCTGTCTCTGTCGGTCTCTCTCTATCTGTCTCTGTATGTCTGTCTCTCTCTGTCTCTATCCTTCTGTCTGTCTCTGTCTCTCTCTGTCTTTGTCTCTCTCTGTCTCTCTTACTCTGTCTCTCTCTGTCTCTGTCCGTCTGTCTCTGTCTCCCTCTGTCTCTGTCTGTCACTGTCTCTCTGTCTCTGTCTCTCTGTCTCTGTCTGTGACTCTCTGTTTGTCGTTCTGTGTCTCTCTTTCTGTCTGTCTCTGTCTCTGTTTCTCTCTGCCTCTGTCTGTCTCTGTCTCTCTCTGTCTCTGCCTGTCTGTCTCTGTCTGTCTAAGTCTGTCTTTCTCTGTCTCTGTCTGTCTCTCTCTGTCTGTCTGCCTGTCTCTGTCTGTCTATCTCTGTCTCTCTCACTCTGTCTGTCTCTGTCTGTTTCTCTCTGTCTGTCTCTCCCTCTCTGTCTGTTTCTCAGTCTCTCTCTGTCTGTCTCTCTCTGTCTGCCTCTGTCTGTGTTTCTGTCTCTGCCTCTCTCCCTCTCTGTCGGTCCCCGTATCTTTCTCTCTCTATCTGTCTGTCTATCTGTCTCTGTCTGTATGTCTTTGTTTCTCTGTCTGTCTGTCTCTCTCGGTCTGTCTCTGTCTCCCTCTCTGTCTGTCTCTGTATCACTCTGTCTGTCTCTGTCTCACTCTTCTTCTGCTTGCCTCTGTCTCTGTCTCTTTGTCTGTCAGTGTCTCTCTGTCTGTGTCTCTCTGTCTGTCTGTCTCCGTCTCTGTTTCTCTCTGCCTCTGTCTGTCTCTCTCTGTCTCTGCCTCTTTCTGTCTGACTGTCTCTGTCTCTCTCTGTCTGTCTCTCTGTCTCCTTCTGTCTGTCTCTGTCTCTCTCTGTTTCTGACTATCTCTCTGTCTGTCTGTCTCTGTCTGTCACCGTCTCTGTCCGTTTGTCTGTCGCTCTTAATCAGTCTCTCTGTCTGAGTCTCTCTCTGTCCCCGTCTGTCTCTCTCTGTCTCCCTGTCTGTCTCTCTCTGTCGCTGTCTGTCTCGGTATCTGCCTGTCTGTCTCTGCCTGTCTGTCTCTGTCTCTGCCTGTCTGTCTCTGTATGTCTCTCTCTGTCTCTGACTCTGTCTCTCTGTCCCTGTCTCTGTCTTTCTGTCTCTGTCTCTGTCTTTGTGTCTCTGTCTGTCTCTCTCTGTCTGTCGCTGTCTCTGTCTGTCTGGTCTCTGTCTCTGTCTTTCTGTCATTTTCTGTCTCTCTGTCTCTGTCTCTTTCTGTCTCTGTCTGTCTGTCCCTGTCTATGTCAGTGTCTCTCTTTCTCTCTTTCTGTATGTCTGTCCCTCTCTGTCTCTGTCTCTATCTGTCTGCCTGTCTCTGTCTCTCTCTGTCTTTTCTCTCTCTGTCGCTGTCTCTCTGCCTGTCTTTCTCTGTCTGTGTCTGTTTGTCTGTCTCTGTCTCTATGTGTCTCTGTCTCTTTCTGTCTCTGTCTCTCTTTGTCGCTGCCTGTCTGTGTCTGTGTCTGTCTGTCTGTCTCTCTCTGTCTGTCTGTCAGTCTCTGTCTCTCTCTATCTCTCTGTCTCTGTCTGTCTCTATGTCTCTGTATGTCTTTCTCTGTCTCTCTGTCTGTCTATCTGTCTCTGTCTGTCGGTCTGTCTGTCTGTCTGTCTCTGTCTCTCTATCTCTGTCTGTCTCTGTTTCTGTCTGTCTGTCTCTGTCTGTCTCTCTGTCTCTGTATGTCTGTCTGTCTGTCTTTGTCGTTGTTTCTGTCTGTCTGTCTGTCTGTCTGTCTTTCTGACTCTTTATGTCTCTCTCTGTTTGTCTCTGTCTGTCGCTAACTCTCTAAGTCTGTCTGTCTGACTTTCTCTGTCTGTCTCTGTCTGTATGTCTCTGTCTGTTTCTCTCTGCATTTGTTTGTCTGTCTCTGTCTCCCTCTGTTTCTGTCTCTGTCTGTCTGTCCCTCTGTCTCTGACTGTCTGTGTCTCTCTGTCTCTGTCTCTCTCTGTCTCTCCCTGTCTCTCTTTCTCTGTCTGTCTGTCTCTTTCTGTCTCTGTCAGTATGTCTGTCTGTCTCTGTCTGTCTGTCTATGTCTCTCTTTGTCTCGGTCTGTCTCTCTCTGTCTCTGTGTCTGTATCTCTGTCTCTTTCCGTCTCTGTATCTATCTGTCTGTCTGACTCTGTCCCTCTCTGTGTGTCAGTCTCTCAGTCTGTCTCTGTCTCTATCACTGTCTGTGTGTGAGTCTGTCTGTCTCTCTCTGTCTGTCTGTCTCTGTCTCTCTCTCTGCCCAATTGTCAGTCTCTGTCTGTCTCTCTCTGTCTGTCTCTGTCTCTCTCTTTGTCTCTCTCTATGTCTGTCTGTCTCTGTCCCCCTATGTCTGTCTGTCTCTCTGTTTTTCTCTGTCACGCTCTGTGTTTGTCTCTGTCTGCCTGTCTCAGCGAGCCTCTGTCTGTCGTTCTCTGTCTCTCTCTTTCTCTGTCTTTCTGTCTCAGTCTGCCTCTGTCTCTCTCTGTCTCTGTGCGCCTGTGTGTCGCTAACTCTCTCTCTCTCTGTCTGTCTGTCTCTGTGCTTCTCTCTCGGTCCCTCGGTCTGTCTGTCTGTCTCGGTATATGTCTGTCACTGTTTCTCTCTCCGTCTGTCTGTGTGTCTCTGTCTGTCTGTCACTCTGTTTCTCTCTCTGTCTGTCTCTCTGTCTCTGTCTGTCTTTGTCCCATTTATCAGTCTGTCTACCTGTCTCTGTTTCCGTTTTCTTTCTGTCTCTGTCTGTCTCTCTTTGTCTCTGCCTGTCTGTCTCTCTCTGTCTCTCTGTCTCCGTATCTCTCTGTCTGTCTCTCTCTGTCTCTCAGTCTGTCTGTCTCAGTCTCTCTCTCTTTGTTTCTGTCTGTCTGTCTCTGTCTGTCTGTATCTGTCTGCCTGTCTGTCTCTCTTTGTCTCTGTCTGTCTCTGTCTGTCTGTCTCTGTTTCTCTTTGTCTCTGTCTGTCTGTCTTCATCTGTCTCTTTGTCTCTGTCTTTAACTGTCTGTCTGTCTCTGTCTGTCTGTCTTCATCTCTCTCTTCGTCTCTGTCTTTATCTGTCTGTCTGTCTCTGTCTCTCTTTCTTTGGCTCTCTGTCTCTGTCTGTATCTCTGTCTCTGTATTTCTGTCTCTTTTCGTCTCTGCCTCTATCTGTGTGTCTGACTCTGTCTCTGTCTCTCTGCCTGTCTGTCTGCCCCTGTCTGCCTGTCTCTGTTTCTGTCTGTCTTTGTCTTTGTCTTTGTCTTTGTCTTTGTCTTTGTCTTTGTCTTTGTCTTTGTCTTTGTCTTT
>BOPP01000027.1:11168926-11220222 GCA_017312745.1 Gryllus bimaculatus | reverse complement strand
TTTAAGGTCGCATCAACTTCAGGTCGTTAGCGACCACTATTGCATGTAACAGTATGGCAACTGTGATGATGACACGATATGATGATAGGAGGTAAAATGACGAACACAATACAACCATGCCCGAGGCAGAACTCGAACCCGCGATCCACCGGTTCGAGACCGCTACGGCACTAGTGCCTTAGCGATCTCGGCCACCGGATCGGCCACTGTAGATTGTTTCTAGCAAATCGAAACAATTTCTGATCTGTTCCGCAGGTAACGCGAGTGCGGTATTTTTTTTATTATTATTATTTTTTTTCGTGCCCGTAAATTCAAGAAATCAGCCATTATTGTACAATGAATACACAAATTCTGTTATTCCGAACACACTCGCGGAATTGGCAGCAAAATCTCACTGTCTCTGTTTTATTCACGTCATTGAAAAAAAATGATGGAACAATAAGGTCTTACTAAGATATCAAATATTTACTATAAGTAAGTAGTATTTACTAGTAAGCGAAAGCTAGTACTTAAGTTTTCTTCACAGAAACGTAATTATTTACTTAAAACGCTTGAGGTATAAGTATTTACTTTTATTCACATGATAAACCAGCGAATACCTTACCATAATCAGAAGAACCTACCATCTCTGCTTCGTCTGTGGATTATGTATAACTTCAGGATCAAGACCAAGAATTGCATGGTATATTAACAAACCATAGCAGTTAGCATATTACCAATTCATAGCAGTTAAAGGAAATTTGAGTTCCCGTAACTGAATATACAATACGGTGTGACATTTTCACTTCGCCACCTCCACCGTACATACCCGTCCCTTCGTGTATAACTGTACTTTTGAAGCTGTATATTCCATTGCTCTTCAGTAAGCAAAAAAAATTTCTCTTACGAAATGTAGTCAGTGGAGGCGGTAGAAGTTTTTTAACGTTTTGCAATTTTAGAAAATTAAACGAAAATCATTTTTATAAGCGTACTTTGTACTCTACCGGATAGCCGAGAATTTATAAGCCTACTTTGTTCTCATCGAGTAAAAAATTGCATCAAAATCTTTGCAGCCATTTCTGAAAAAAATTTGAACATGTATCTCAGGCTTTATATAAAGTACCCCCTTAAAGAAACTAAAAGATTCTTTTTCAAATCCTCAGAACACTGAGTGTGGCCAGATCGATGGGGTTTATCTGTTTCGAAGAATGGTTTCGGTGCTAGAGTTGTCCACGGGCGGACAAATACACACGTCCTCTCAAAAACTTTTCATTATCAGTCATAGGCGTGCAAGGGGGCAAGGGGACCCCATGAAAATTTTGAAAGGAGCCCCGTACTCATGCGTAATAAAACATTTTATTTCCGTAAATATGTTAAATCTCTGATAAACAAGACGTATAAAATGAGTACTTTTTAAAATGAACTGTGGTGACAAACGGGGGGACATACAGTGCGCCAGGAATGACTTTCCGCACCGAGCCGAATAAGGGCCCCCTACTAAAAAATTGCATTCATATTGGCAACAACCAGATCATTGGAAAGGGGACAACAATTCTAGCGTATTTTATGATTGAGGTGAGTACACAATTTACGGTTTCAAGCTTCAACTCATGCTACCAACATAATTTCTGTTACAAACACTCTCACCACTACGGTGCCACTGCTGAGAGACTTTTCTAGCGCGCCATATTAGTCTATCCGTATATTTTACCATATCTGTATCGTTTAGTATTATAGCCTTTTTGTCAGAGGATATAAAGTTTGACAATTTTCGCCATTTTAGATACAGTGGTAAATGTCTTCATTTGTGCTGTCCTCGTTAACTTCTTGACACATTTTAAAACAATTTTTATATTTATAAGTTTTATTTTTTCGAAAAAATAGATGCCTTACACCAAAAATTGCAACAACAAAAATTGTATAAGTTTGAATGACATTTGTATGTTTGTGTGTCTGGCATTTTGGGCCAATTGTCCAACTGAACGTCAGCTAGCTAAAGGTGTCCCCCGGGCCTGGGCCAAGTTAATTTCCACGCATGGGGGTAAGAGAGACATGTGGCGAACACGTCGCAATCCCTTCACTGCAACTAACTAAATCCTCCTGCCAGCTTTTCTTTGTCTCACAGCTACAGAAACGGATTTTAAAGGAAAGCTACAGCACTATTTTTGCCCCGACATTGAACGTGATTTATATGTTTTATTATTTTTTTCTTTGAAAACGCCATTATTTGAAATTGTATCTCCACATTTTTAATTAGCAAAGCTATACTATCCGAGCTAATTCGATTTTTTTTAAATAACGGACTCGTTACATTGAGTGCGTTTTGACATGTGATTTTTTTAACTTCATTGGATATAAAATGGAATATGTGGACATTTCTTACACTTTCAAAAAAATTATGACAAAATTGAAAATGGTTCATTGTTCACCTAACGTGTAGCAAACTCATTCGGGCAAAACGTGAAAAAAATCCAAATTACCCTTAAGAGTTTTGTCTCGATCAATCTCGATCCCCCCACAGATACCCAAGCAAACGCGTCAAATATCACCAAATCAGCAGAAAACAGTTACAAATTACGAAAAATGTAGGAACCTATGCCGAAAAAAGCGTCAAATCGCCAAAAATAAATTAAAAAAATATACTGAAGTAGAACAAGTAAAATTTCATATGTGAATTAGTGCTACAGAAAGGTACAAAAAGCAGACTTTCCCGTATTAGTTTTCTATTTTCTTTGGTTTCGGTCAGCTATTCGGTCTTGCCACACTCTTGCCAGCTGCCATCTATCGCCGCTCAAAGTACATTTTTTTGAAATTTTCTTAATTTTTGGTTTTTGAATTGGATCCGTTTTTAAGAAAATGTCGTTTAAGCGCTACTGTAAATTCGAAATTTGAAGATCTTTTTCACATAAAATATTTGAGTTTTCGAAAAATTTCATTGGGAGACATTTGAAACACTTTACTCACAAATACAATAGTGTTTACAAATTGTTGAAAATGTGCATATTTAACAGCATGAGAGATTTTTGAAGCAAAATAATATTAACTTTACGACATATTAAAGATTGTAATTAGCACTATCAGTTCGAAAAGTTTAAAGAAAAAATGTGGGGCTTTTTTGAGAAATGGCGTTTGAGCTTTTCTGAAAAAGAGATTTTGAGCAATATTTTATGGAAAACAGTAGAGTTTTCGAGAAAATTTATGACATTAATGTGAACAAATCGTCGCTAATGTAAATATTAACAACATGAGAGACAAGTAGAAAAATTAAACTTTTGTAATATTTGAAGGAACAAAAGAATACAGCAATATAGCGTTCATGCCATCTCACAGAGTACATTAGGCACTATCCTTACCAAAAGTTTAAAGAAAGAAATTACAGCCCTTTTTTAGAAAATCTTGTTTTTGTTATTTTTTAGAAATGCATATATTGCATGCAATTTTGCGTGAAAACTACTCAAATTTTCAAAAAAAATGAACATGACCTCAATATGGAAAACACATTTTATTTGAAGGGTAGTCGAACTTTTAGTCTAAATCAGGCATGTCAAGGTCGCGGGAAAGGTAACAAGCTTACTAGAGCTCGCGGGCACTGCGTCCACAGAAATTGGCGCGAGATTTAAAAGTAAGGGTTGTACAAATCTCCCCGGAGTAGCGGTACGTCACTGGATACTCGTCTACGACCGTCTTTACGAGCAGTTAATGCTAGAAATTTAGCTACATTAATTCCCGTTTTTTCTTTAAAGCTAAGAAATATCCATTAAAATGAAATTTTGCTGTCAGATTTCTAATTCTCAATTGAGAGTAAAGTTTAAAAACATTGTATCAAAAGAATCTTCATTTTGTAATCCTGCTTACTGAAGACTGATATAAAAGCATGAACTTTCTACGTTTAGGTTAGAAGGTTTAACAGACATATTCCTATCTGTTAAAAGCGCTGTCCGCCTGTAAGCGAGGATAGCGGGTAACGTTCTGAGACATGTTAATTTATTTTACATTATTGCTAAATACAATAAATAACTGAATGATTTAATAACACAGGACAAAACGAAAATACGTAAAGAATTCGCCATTCAAACATATTTATTGCTTAGCAAAGATGTATATAGAAGGGGGATTTTGAAAGAAAATAAACATCAAATGGTAATAAGTAGCGAAGAATATAAACATAATACTGTTCGGTTATTTGATAGAAAAAATCTGTCAAACATATTTGCGTATAAAGCCACTATTCGCCGCCTCGCGCCGCTTCAGCTTGCGCTTGTACACCCCTTTTCTGGATTATAAGGGGAAATGCGTGCGGAGTCGGGGGGAGTTGCCCCTGGCCGTAGGAGCGAAGGGCTCCCCAGACGGGCAAGTAGCTCGTGCGGGCGCGGTTTCACGTGACTGGTCTGAATGTTTGCCAAGCGATCTCACTTATTCTCCGATTAAAATTGATCTTCGCTCGGTGACTTAAGAGGGGGCACTTTTCCAATATTCAATTTCAAAACTTGAAGATACCCAATGGATAATAGTATCACCTCTCCTATCACACCAAGGGTAAAGAAATTGTAATTGGAGAATATGTAACTCAGTGTTGTCCAACTGGCGGCCCGCGGGCTGCATTGCCGTTTATGCTGAGCCCTCTCTGTGGAGTTTTGTGAACGCACGTTCACCCCACTGCGGTGCGACTATTCCTACCCTTACAGGCATCTACGGCCAATCCTGCAACATAAAGAAAAACAGAAGGTCGAAAACGACTATAGCCAACTAGCGCGCGCATTGCGTTTGTAGAAATACTAAGTTTATGTTTCAAGTCTCATTTCTCTGTTTCTGATTACTCTTACTCCAGGAAATGCTTCGGTTGTCTACGCTTCACCCGTTGATAGGGTTGGTATGAGGCGGTATCGGAAATGAGAGAGTATTCCGAGTCAGTTGCTTTTTCAAAAAAAATTAGACACAATATTTGTGATATGATCAATCAAGCAGCAAGTGTAAATACTTAATGGGAATGTATCTAGGGGCGCAGAGGGTGGTCCTGAGGCATTCGTTGCCCTGCCATTTATTGTGCCCCGCGAAAGGTATTTATATTGCGATTTTTCCAATTCTGCTCCAGACAGATATCAGCTGTTGCGCAATCGGGAGCTCGACAGTGACATCACTATGCTGGGCAGGGACAGGGGAAGAGTTGGAAAATTCGCAGTACAGTCAACCATGTCGGGCCCCTAGCGCACGCGCCCTGCTGGGACCAACACTCCCTTTAATATAAATATAGGATAAGTTTTGATTAAAAGATTTTTTTCTAGGAAACTCAGAAATTAAAAATCGTTCCAATTTGATTCACTGTGTTACGGCCTCATATCACGCATGGTTCCAACCCCCCCCCCCCTATTTCAGAGCAGCCACACAAAGTGCCGACGTCCACATTATGAAGAAGTTAGGTGCGGAAAATATGGCCCGCAAGGATATTGAAGGTTTTAGTTGTGGCTCTCGAGGACTTGCCAGTTGGACACCCCTGATCTGATTGCTTGTTAACTTCTCTTGGGGCAATTTAATTCAAGTAAAAACCTAACTCATTGTGAAATAGGCTCTTAGCAACTATTACGGCCGTGTTTCAATACACATTATCTCATGATTGACATTTGATTTGCAAGGGTCAGCCAGAAGTGGGAAGAATTCACGAAAGAGTGGTTTAAAACCGAACAGAATATACAATATGTTGTTTTTTATTTAGAATTATTTTTGAAAAAAAGCCAGTAAAAACTGTGTAAGTCTATTGGGGAAATGCGCACGTATTCTTGAGGTCCAGAATCCCTCCCCTCCCCCGCCCTTTAACTACTATAAATACTAATTGAATGATGAATAAAATTACCAACAAAGCGAGGCAAAATAGAAAAACAAATTTTCGCTAATAGAAAACTATTTTGCAACGGTAAACGAAATACAGACTTGATTTTTATCGAATTGTAATCAAAATCACAGCCATCACAGCCCCCGCTCTACTCCCACCACCACAAGTGAAAGAAGTTCAACAAAAGGTGTACATGGTGAAGCTATATTTAGTTAAAGTAATGTACGGAAAATTGCGAGAACTGGGTAATAATACAATATTTAAAAGCACGGACAAAAAGGGCGGACAAACACTAGGAAGTCTCTTAATTTGTTGGCATTTAGCGTGAACACATTAAGTAAACGTAAAATCGGAGAAATTACCAGATGTCTCTCGGTTCTGTTATCTCGTAGAATATAATGTGTATTGTAATGGCAAAGGCAAGTTGAATCGAAATACTTTCCCAAATAAAAGCAAACTGGAGAAGAAGCCATAGGACAGACAATCCATGCCGTTGGAGGGTTGGTAAGGGGAAGGAGGAATTTTAGGGGCCGAGGGATTGGTGGGGGGAAACCCTACAAGACCCCAAGCTCGAAGGAAATGCATACACTGCCGAGTTTCCATAGTCAAGTCCCAGTGAGCTCTCTGAGGTGATACACTCGTTATGTTCAGCACTTCAACACATGAACCAACATATTTACACACTTGGTTTTTTATTAAAACCATAAAAACCTACCTGTTCATATTTTTATATTTTTGTACTTTTTACTTGTTTACAATCCCAATCTAGTTTGTTTCCATACACATATGTGCATATGTACAATGGACAGCAAACATTTATTGCTAGTCACATTACAGACTCTTATCTATATGGTTTCTCTTCAATAGATATTTATTATTTTCTGATCAAAACTATCCACAAAAAAATTCATGAATGCTAAAAAGTATAAATGAAACTAACATATAACAACATTGGTATTTTTACAGGTTCAAAGTAACGCTCAAGTAAATTTCTGTAATGTTTGATGTGTACAAAAGATAATTTTTAAAATATTCAAAAGTTTATATTTAATTCTGTCTTTCAATGTCAACAGAAATGTCTTTCGCGTCATAAAAATTGCAAAATGTAATGGAGAGCTAACTGCGCATAAAGAGGGGAACCTGCACATAGAATTCAAGAAAGCAGAGAAAAGCAAGAGGCTGAGAGGCAAGGAAATGACAGAGTTACAAAGGTGAAATGAAAGGGGACATTACTAAGGTTTCAGATCCATTCTGATTCAAAAGCAACACGTCTGCGCAGTTTGGTCAATAATATTACCCCCACTTTGCCTGTCATTCCACTTCACCCCCACTTTTTCACTCCTTCTCTGTCTTCCCCCACCCTCTCTTCACACACTCTCAACACACACACACACAAACACCAGGCATGTACAGATGTATACATTCCCTCAGTTCAGCGGCAAGGTAAAAACAAGAAACTAGGAACTTCTAAAAACTGACACTACTGCAGGAGAACACATACAATATGAATATCATGGACTTGTGATGTTTGCGATAGTGAAGTGTTGACAATTGCATTACAACAACAAAATATTTAATTTTCCTTCGTTGAGGAGACAAAATACTGTACATTTTTTATCTTGTATTTGGTGCTTCAGTAAATATTAAAAATTGTGATAGTACAGTTGAAGAGGTCTTCTTTGTTCATTTTACTTAAATCATTTTTTCATCGAACAATAAAACTATTCTTCAAGAAAATGGAAATGAAACCATTAGTGGATATGACAGAACTTCAAACTATAAGGACATCATCAAGCAGTAATAGTGGATATTCAATAAATGGTTTACTTAATTCTCTGTCCAATAATGCAGTGGATCCTTTGGTTTCTTCAGCGGTAGGTTTGCTTCCAACTGCAACAACTACCGTGTCAACATTAATGGGCTCTTTCTCATCATCACCAAAATTCAGTAAGTAAAATATTGGAATAAGAGAAGCTGAACAGCTTATTTGCAGAAATATTACAAATAAAATTCCTCAAAATTTCTAATTTCCGTCCTCACAACAATGATTGTTTTTAGAAAATTATTTCTAATGTTAGTAAATAATTATTATTTTATTTAATTTCATTTTTGACTGAGCTTACTCATTTAAACCATGATCTGTAGGCATGATATCAATTTCTCATGATCACCTACTGGCCATGCCTCTTATCATGATTTAACTCTACAATTTCTTAATATTTGTCAGAAATTAAACAGAAATATGTTTCGTATATTTTTTCAACAAACTCATCACAATTTATGCATCTATATCAACACACACTCGAGCATGAAAATATTGAAAAATCCAACACCATGCACACCTCCAAAAAATGTAGAATGTCAATTTAAAATTTGTATGCACAGTTGACAGAGTATATGAATCAAATCCCCCGAGTCACAGTACAATAAATTTCAGATAAAAAAGCTTAATTCTTCTAAATGTTACACTTCACGCACTAGAAAAATAAAGTATCAGAAATTAAGTTCGTGATTTATAGCACTCAAATGTACATTTCTTCAGAGGAGCAATGTCCAAACAGCTGGTGACACTTACTAGCTAAGACTAAACCCACTTCTATTCTTTCCGTGTATCTATCAAGTTATTTCTAAATGCATTAAAGGTCCCCTCCCAGCAGCAGGAGGGGCCCAATCCTTAGTTACTGCCAAATATAGTTAGTCAAAACCAATAGTGATGTAAGTTAATTAGGGAAAGTAGGGGTGAATAGAAAAGATGAGGCATGAAAGATGACAGGAAATGCCCACATCTGCAAAATTTAAAAGCTTATTTTCCAATTTGACTTAATTTATTCTGGCTTCTACATTGTTAAGACATACTCAAATAGGGAAAGATGACAAAAAGGAAACAAAAAATTTTAAAAATATTAGTAATTATTTTTTTATACTTAGTTTGGGAAAAAGTAATGGTCCAACAACATTGCAAATATATTTTTTGCTTCTTCAACTGTTACATTGTTATCGATTAGACAGAGAGTTAATTGAAACTATCTTCCTTAAGTAATTTTTCTGCTACCAAAAACAACAGAAAAGACAAAAGTAGAGATTAAGTGATTTTCAAGACAAAAGTGTAACATCGAGAAATAAATTCATGTACAGAAAATCAATCCTAATGTACGGGAAACATGGTTCATATTATTTAAAGCAACGAAACTTACAATACAATATGTAAAAATGATATCAACGATGATAATAATAATAGTTAATATTATTAATATGATTATAATTAAATAACAATAATAATAATTATTATTATTATAATGATCACCACCATCATAAATATATTAAATATAAAGTATCCATGCAAGTTCAATACACTGTAGATTCATTAGACATTTCCTTTTATTGTGAACAAATACTTAGAAATGTGAAATCAAAGACCTACATTTCCTCATGATGCTAATATTTAATCATATCCTAAAATATCATCTTATTCTGACCTTTTTTACAGTGAAATTTATATCCACACATGTATTAGAACAGTCTGCATACTGGTAGCCTAATCATTTTACAATGTTTGTAGAATACATTTTCTCCAAAATAAAACTTTCAATTAATGACCACATTAAAACAATATTGATATCTCTTAAACAAATTAATTTTCTTGAATCAAATTACTTTGCTTATATATTAATTCCCATGCCACAAAAATGGTGATAGTTTGATAACACTAAACTTGTTCTATTAAGAGTTTGTTCAAAAACAAATTAGCAATTGAAAAAAATTACATCATAACTGGTTATTTAAATGAAAGAACATATTGCTCCTGTTTAACTGTCTACTGGTATAAAAATTATATTTCTATCTACATTACATTTAACCATTTATCTTAATACTGATAGCATGCAGTCTATTGAAAAGATATTATTAATTTTTAGGAAGATGGAAAACCACAAATGTCTTTCTTTTCAACTTTCTCTACAAATATTGAAAAGAACTTTCAATTCAAAATTGTGTTTACAATTACTTATTTTATTTACAGCCTATACAGACGCAGTATTAGGAGGGCCATCGGCCAGTTCTCTTGGTGGTGCTAGTGGGCCAAGTTCACCCCTCAGTATTTCAACACTACCAACAGATATTAGGCCAACAGGTGGGCCTGTGAAAAGAAAGCAACGCCGATACAGGTATTATTTTCACCTACAGAGTTTGAACTCTAACTTTAAAGATATTTGTCTGTATCAAAACATTCAACAAATGTAATATAAACTGAACTTTCATAAAAATACTCACTTTTGTTAAGTAGTTTATAATTACTTATTAATCAAAACTGCAAATAGGGTTTAGATAAGTTAATAATCCTCCTTTATTTATTAGCAAAGAAATATTTGCTATCCGTTAAACTGGTTAAAATTCATGTAGGTGATTAAACAAATTCCAATAATTCAGTGTGCATCATTTACTGCACAAAGACCTTTTGTTTTTACAGTAAATATCTGTAATGAATGAACTCTTAATAAGAGTGTAACATGGTAATATTACCTTTTCTTTATATTCATAAGAGGTATAAAAAAATGTTTCAGGTGTTTGAATCATACATACATAATGTCTTGTATTATAAAATATTCTTAAATATTATATGTTTCTTAGACATTGAGTTCACAGAATCATAAGTTAATTTCAAGAACCCAAGATATCACAAAGGGCAAAATGTTTACAGGACAACATTCAGCAATTTCCAACTGGAAGAATTAGAAAGAGCATTTCATAAAACTCACTACCCAGATGTCTTTTTCCGAGAAGAACTGGCAATGAGAATTGATTTGACTGAAGCTAGAGTCCAGGTATATAAACACTGGATTTAGATAACTCTTTCACAAAAATTGTTGTACCTAGTACAAACACAGCCCAAAGCACAAAAAGGAAATTCTGGCAAAACTTGATATTTGTAAATTTACAAATATTTGCAAAAGTACATTCATTTCAGAAAAAATTAAAATGATCTTTATATGTACACTACAAAGTAAGGTACAAGAATACTGAATTTGCCACTTGGTGTATTAATGTTAAATGCATGCAAATATGATAAAATCCCAAAATTGATCAAGGTGTGCTTTAGGCCCGTGTTATTCTAAACATCTCAATATTATTTTCAGTACTTTTACCAACACTTCAATACCACTATATTTTATTCAACAATTACATTTCATAATCATGAATAAACTAGAGATCTTTACTGCGACTAATTATTAATTAAATTACCCTGGTGTGGGAGAAGGTGTGGTTTCAGAATCGCCGAGCGAAGTGGCGGAAGCAGGAAAAACTAGCAGCTAAACAACATCAACAAATGAATCAACAACAAGCACTAGTTCATGGAACATCTCTAGTTCAAGGCATAATTTCTATACCAGGTACTCAAAACAAAACAATAATCAAGGGTGCAATATAATATCTGTCTACCAAACATCTAATATAGGTAATGTGTAGTCTCTTCCAGCTCAAGCATAAGTATCGATTCACCACTACTTTCTCCTTCACAGACAATAACACCTGCAGCATCCAACAATGTGTCACTTTCTCTTGGTAAGGCTGATCACATTGTATCACATTTTAAAAGGCAATAGCAAATACAGAATTTCTTTACCTTGCCCTGTAAAATTCCATTTTTTCCCCCATCCTGTGAACCATTCACAATAAAATTCAGTTGTTCAATTATTCTTAACTATGAGTTTTTCAACAAGCTAACCAAGAGTTAGCTTATTAAAAAATTGCTCATGATTTAATTCAAGTAAAATTCTAAATGATTGAATCACAATGTATAGTGAGAATAATTGTTGATTAAATCTTTGATGAAGATGTCATTGACAATTTTCATTAAATTAAAATTTTTATTATGTTTAATTGTTAGGTAATTTATATTTTTATTATGTATTGTGACAATTATTTTCATTTTTTCATAGAATCTCTATGTCTCAAGGAATCAAATAAATTATGGATTAAGAATCACTGCAGTTATGGGAATAATCCTGAGATGAAACTATTTGAAACTAACATTCAAAAATTAAATTTACAGTCTTCTAATGTCATAACCTAGGACGTCATTATTGTCATTGTGGTATTTGACTGTGTTATCATGCAATGCATTTGAATAAACAAATTTCACCATTGGTGGTTTAATACTGCATGTCCTCTACAACAGATTGTAGCAACTTCTAGACCACATTGTTTCGAGTATTTTTGAGAAAAATTAAATGTTAGACCACAGAAAGTTCATAATTTATGCAACAACTATTCCTCAAAATGGTCAAAATTAATTATAATATTTACTATTCCTATAATTATAACAACTATTCCTATAATTGTTCAAATTTTAGTTTCTTTGGGTTGTCTAAAAATATAAGTCATATTTATTCATTTTTGTTTTGTGTTTTTACTTTATTGGAATGAATCAATTTTTTTATAAAATATGATTTATAGAGAATTATAATGAAAAAAATTGTTAATAACTTACAAATTGATCCCAAACAAATGTTAATCTTTCACCCCTGATTCTCAAGAACTTGGAAAATAACGTAAAACTATAATTTTAATAGTATATATAATGACCTTGTGGCAAAACACAAAAACAAACAAGTAAATACAATTCTTATAAAAAACAACCTAAGTTAACAAAACCCTTTCTCTCATTGGAATATTTAATAATATTTTTCTTTAGGAATTTCTATTCTTTCAATAGAAATGTGTGTTAATATGTGTTCAACATTCAAACTTAGAGAACATTGCTGAAGAACGAGCACATACTAAACACATGATTGGTAATTTATGAACTTAAAAGAATTTGAGTAATACTATCTTCATATCTCAGAAAAACATATTTCTGTACATTGAAAATCATCACAGTTTAAGTAAAACCAAGAAGAAAAAAAAGGTCTGCATTTTCTAAAATTTCTCCCAATTTAACATATGTACAAATTTTATTTATGTAAGAAATTAAAATCTGTTAGTGAACCTACCAAACTAGAATTAAGTTTTCTATGTTTCTGTATTTTCAGGGAATAGTCCAATTGGATCTTTCAGTCCTGGTGTTGGATCTGGCATATCAAGTCCTTCCCCTAGTGCTGGTGGGATCTTTCTTGGAATGGAGTGGGGTGGCTTCTCTTCCTATCACATTCCTCAACAAAAACCTCTAGAAACTGGTGAATTAGATGATTTACCAAGACTGAAACCAACGACCAGTAAGGAACACCAACAATCCCCTAACTTACTAACTCCTGATTGAACCCCAGAAAATTCTTTGCTTTTAATTGGAAAACAAATTTTCATTCTTTATTAACTAGTAGGATGCTATTTCGAACATCTAACTTTCTGTTAATGTGCTTCCAACACAGAATTTATTCTTTAACTACTACAGAGTTTTAAAATTATGTTATTTTTCAATTTACAGTGGAACCTCTAAATACAATTTTTAATACTACCCCAGAGTAGTAAAGACCACAGCCATATGCAGAAAGAAGCTTACATTCCCGAGAAAATGAAATACGTTATGTAGGTACAGCGACTATAATCAGTGACTAAAAATACTAATTAGTAACATTGTCATATTGAAAATGTACAAACTTAAAACTGCATTGATGAATGAGCATCATTCTCCAGATTAATTGCTATGCAATGTAAAACATACAAAACAGTTTTTAGAAATTGTGACAAAGTGCCTATTGCTCTATAATTATTTTCCAGTGCTAAAGGCATCCTGTTAAAATGTCACAGCTATTATGCGAAGGACCTAATCAGAAGCAACTTCTATGTAATTAACACAACCGTTTCAATTTGTATCATTATAAATTAACAGTTTTAGTATCTATCAGCTTGTTTAAGATCTTCCAAACCAAGAATACTTCTTTTTTTAATCAAAATCAACATCTGCATATCCCAAATTCAATAGATGTTTGAAGCAGGGAACACTATTCCTAAAGTATGATGATTCACACTAAAATTAAGACAAATATTAATACATACAAACTGAGTATAATAAAATGACAGAAAGTGAATTACTAGAAAAATATTATGAAATTAGAAAATACTCATATATAACCAAAAGAAGGGCAAATTCTTACATAAAATCTGCTTTTGAAATTTGTGTTCCATGCTACAACCACCATTATCACCTGTTCTATTCATTGTGTCTGACTCCATACGGAATCACATTCATTGTAATTAGGTAATTCATTTTTAAGCAAAAGCTAATAATGCTATTTCATAGAAGCAACACAAAACAAAACAAATCTAAATAATAAACATTAGATATTCTGAGTACATAAGGAATATCTATTAAGTTTACCTAATGCTAAGCACAAAATAAAGAAAAACAATAGAACAGTTTCATTCCAATATTTTATGGGATACAATGAAGGCTATAATGGCTTTGTAACAAAGAGTATATGTTCCATTATAACATTTAATCAGTTCCAACTTCAATATGTAGTGCATTTTTTTGTTTCCATAGCTGATTATAGCTGTAAATTAAAGATATGTATTATTCATAAAAGTCCTCATTTAAAAATATTGATTAATTGAAATACTGGAAATTTCAATCGATAAAAAGACCATGAAGATGAGTGGAGAGTTTGCAACTCTATTCATTGAACCTCCTTCAATTGCATTTCAATATGGAAATAAATATCCCACTTTACAATCTAAGAAAATATCATACAAAATATAATGAAATCATTTAGAAAACTAATTTCATAAAACATAAACCTGTAGCTGAAAGATTGCTAACAGAAACTTCCAAAGAATAACTGTTAGTTTCTAATGCACGACTATGTTGCTAATCATTACAATCAATTTCTACTTCAGTGCTATTCACAGACATTCTAACCACAGATTTACATAATGTGACAAAGAGATAAAAAATCAGTCATTCAAATGATACAAGCTAGAAATAAATTAACAATTTTAAATAATATAAACTACTTTTTGAATTCTCAAAATTAAATCCATTTAAGTTTCACTAGTTGCTATTAATGAAGAAAATATATCACATTTCAGTTCCTGGAGACAAGAAATTCCTAACACAAACATGTATCAAACGGAAGTTTATTAATAAAAATTAGTAAATAAATAAATAGTTTTCAGAGTTTAGAAAAAAAATTAACAAGAATTTTAATTGAACCGGACAACATAATTTTATGAGTAGTATATTAACCCTTAAATAAGAAATTCAATTTTCTGAAACAGCTAATAAATGATTTACTTTTATAAAATATTATTTGGTCCCTTGGATTTCATGTTAACAAGGGTTTACTGTAATTTCATAAATTATTTCTGATGACGAGAGATGTTGATCACTTCAAAATCGATAAGAGAAAACATTGCATTCACACAAATGATTGCAAGGCAATACGTTCAGACGACCATTATGCCAAAAAAATTCTTGATTACAGAGGATCAATCAAATACAAGTTATGTCATTTTATTCATAAATGATCAGCTCATTTAAATAATCATACTTTTTATTCAAACTGTTTCAGTAAAAGTAAAACAGAAAATTAAATCTTAAGAAATCGTTTGGTCAGTTTAAGCATAAATAGTTTTAAGCATTGTTACTTGCTGACAAACCATCACACAAAATCTGTTGTTTTTTTCCCCTTAATCAAGAATTTTATTGATGCAAAAATACAGTACTGTCTGAAAAATAATTAATATATTTTTTGCTGATATAGTTATTTTCAATATTGATAATGTAACACTATAAGAAATAGCGGCCTGTTATTAATGTTTTTTTTCTCTCTATACAACACATCACAAAAGTATGTTTGAAATACTGGTATCTTCCACCAAATATAACATGATGCAATTAAGTACACAAGAAATATTGGCCTTCATTGCTCAAATCTTGTTGAGAAATACCAGCACAAATTTCGAAAACTAAATCCAAATGAAAATTTTCATAGGAAAATTAACAGAATACTTTTGTTACATTTTTCATTAATAATCTTATTCTAAAAGAAGACATTTAAATGAACTAATTGGACAAATATTCTCCACATGTAAGAGATACCTTTACTCATCCCATTACCTACTGATATAGTATGTATCATCTTTACTTGCGAGGATCAGTTTTTGGATGTTGTTATTTCAACTATTTCATAATACACTAATCTGTTTTCTTTCATGGATGATCTACCTGTTTCGAATAATAATTTTTGATTTCTTTTACAGACTTCTATTAGGTGGATTTCTTAGACTGACTTTTATAATAGCTTCTATTAAATAACTGTCAATGTTTTCAAGTTCTAAGATTTCTTATAGTCTTTTTCTGTATACTGTTGTAAGCTCTCTCATACACTTATCATTTACATTTTCCATTTCCTTTTAATAACTGCAACTTCTTTCTAATACTTACTTCTTCGCCAATATTATGAATTATACTCAATGTAGAACGCATAACAGGCCTTTTTCTTCTTTTTTTACCTCATTACATTTTATATCTTGAATTGAATTGATCTTGTAGCCAAATCTAAAATAACACCTTAACTCGGGAGTGCCTGTAATAGGTAGACTCACGCCAGTGCCTGCAATGTATCTCTCAGATATAACTGTAACACTTTGTGAATGCAAATGATCTGAAGCTCTATTTACTGCAATACGTATTTTATGTAGTTTGTACATGTTCCCCAATGCAATTGTTATTAAATCCTACACTGCGGAAACCTTTTCTGAATACTTATGGTGAGAAAGGTAAAAATTGACAGAGTATACACAAAAATCATTGAACATCATATTATCTTATTTAATAATATAAATACAATTTTCACAAATGATTTTGGCATGTTCTGTCATATGACGAACATATTTTTCATTTTTCACAAAATTATTTAGTCTTTTTTTTTTCATTTTGCAAGATTCACATTTTTTCATTTCTCTACAGACGTATCCTGCACATCTTCTTTCTCTTTGGGAAGAAAATGTGACAGTCAGTCCTAGATAAGACAAATGATTACATTTTCTAAATAGGACTTGTCATAGACACGGCAGAAAATAATGCCATGGTATGTACCGCTTAAGAGCTCACAATTCACTGGCGCCAGTGCAGGCAATGTACCTGATAGCTATCGCACAGTGCAGCGATCATGTTTCAACATACTCACAGGAAATGATTTTGCAAAATGATAAAAATAGAAGGCCAGGTGTTCTCAGAAAAGTACAATGAAGGGATAGATGAAATATCAGACTATTAATTCATCGCAATTATTCAGGAACATAAAATTGCCTTTACTTGGATCTCACAGATCCATTGCAAGCACTCCTGGGTTAATAATCATAATTGGGATAACAAAGAGACAACTCTCTTCCTACAAAACATATAATATTTGTTTTCATCTTCATTTAAAGTTTAGATTGAAACCCATCACCAATGAAATTAGTTATTTTCTTAGGAAGCACTTGGATAATTTTCTTAGCTCTACCTAAATTTTCCATACTACAAACAATACTAAGGAATAAAACACTGTAGAAAGAAATACTAAGGAATGTCAAAATAAAAAACTTAAAATAACTTACTCCACTCTATGTAGATCATTTTAATGCACATTGTTCTCATGACCATCTTAAGAAGTATTAGATTACAAGAGTTACTACCTACTGAAAGTTACTAATCCAGAGAATCTAATACAGATTAATTGAAAGGTCAGAGTAGGTACACAGAAAGTACAATACATTGTCTTGAGATTATCATATGATTGTTTTGTTTACAAACAAACTGGTGTAACTTCAAAATTTTTTTAAAGTTAATTGATTTTTTGTGCAAGTCAGAGAATAAAATAACTAGAATTAATATTTTAGAAGCCATGAAAATATCTTGTAAAAAGTGAGTTTGTTCAATTTTTGAGAAAAATGCACATTTCATCAAAATATATTTGGGGGTTGAAAATTATGGATAATTCACAACACAACATACCAGATGTAGTGACATTATCATAACTGATTTGTAAATGTACATTTCTTTCTGTCCCATAAGAGAGAAAAAATTAAAATAGAATTTTCTGTGATTAACTTTAGTGATCACCATTTTTTACTTGGCCTATTTCAAATTTAATCCTCTTCAGTTGGCAATTATTTTTTCTATCTTGTTAATCTGAAGTGAAATAGTTTTCAAAAGCCTCACAAAATAAAAACTTGAAATGAATGATCTGGCCCCATTCATGATAATGATGAATTAAGGGATTCATATTAAACAGTTTACATAAATTACAATAAAACCTTGTTAGCACGAACTTGCTTAACGTGAAATTTGTTGTAAAAAAGAACAAAATTTGGGTTCCACCAAAGAAACATAGTAATGAGGCTACGTATAAAAATCAGATAACACACATTTTTATAACACGAACACTGATTATTCAGTCCCTTGGAATTTGTGTTATTGAGGGTTTACTGTATACTGTATGTTTGTGTAAAATAAACAAAACAGTTCAATGACCTGCAGATTATATCAGTTAACCCAGATCTCAGACATTTCATTATAAACCTGAACACTGGGTCAAATTCAAAGAGCTGGTAACTCTATTGATTATTGATACTTGTTGAAATTTTCAAAGTTTTAACATTTGCAAAGTAGTCAAATACTTCAAACAATATTAATAATAATGCACTGTCAGTTACCTACGTATGCCAAAATATTACATCAATTTTTAACCAACAAATATTGTAACTTATTTTCTTACAACTCTTCTGATTGAAATGTGTTCAATATTTGCAAAAAAATGAACTCTTTCTCACCCTATAAGAAGACTTGGGACATTTCTGTAAATAAAATTTATTTTAGAGACAAAAATGGTAAAGAATACCAGAATACATAATTACATGATTGTAATTAGTTCCATAAAATAAAAAAGAATAACTAATCGACTAATAATCGGTTCCTAATAGACAGAACTATTCATTATGACAATACTGTACATAAAATATATTGAATGAACCAATACATACTTTATAACATTATCAAAATGTAAACCGACCAAAATTACCAAAGTGATTCACTTAAAGTTTATGGTGCCAAATTTAATACTAATGTAGAGAACTGTATAATATAATGTGAGGACCTACAGGTAAATACTGATAGAAAAAAATTGGTTTATCAACAGAAAATTATTAGCACTGCAATAATAGGGAAATTAAATGATTGTTTATTTGTAATTATGATTGTATTATAATGTGCAGATCATCATAATATTAAGATTAACTTGTTTCTATGTGAACTTTCTAACCGAGAAAATACATAAGAATCTGTTGACTTTTCAATCCTTAAAAAATGGAGTTACAATAAATGAGTCTCAATG
Source organism: Gryllus bimaculatus (assembly GCA_017312745.1). Classification (NCBI taxonomy): domain Eukaryota; kingdom Metazoa; phylum Arthropoda; class Insecta; order Orthoptera; family Gryllidae; genus Gryllus; species Gryllus bimaculatus. The sequence continues at coordinate 11,201,103 of BOPP01000027.1, read as the reverse complement.
TCAAGACAGTATTAATATGTAAGGCATATAATTCTAACTCTGATGCTAAAGAAAGACTTTACAAATGAAAAATTGTATGCCAAGAAACATGTAAGAATTTCATGCATAATAAAATATTCTTAAAGTGTGCCAAATGAACTAATTTTTCAATACCCAATGAATGTTCCTAAAAAATTTATTACAGCTATATAAAAAAAAATTAAAAACAAAAGAAAAATAACAAGTTTGATATGGACATCATAATGAAACACACAGCTTTGGAACCAAGAGACATAGGGCCAGTGGTGCAAACGCAACACAAGTTCAATGATGTCCATTTCAAACTTGAGATTTTCAAAATTTTAGCAACAACAGACCCAGAGACATCTTTTATATTACATTTCGTAATATATTTATCAACAGATACACACTGAATGTGCATGTTTCAACAATCACAACTTTCATTTGCTTTATTTGGCATTTGTTTAAAACTGCAATAATTTTTGAAAAGGTGATCAAGTTTCCAATAACTTTATATCAAGTTGTTGACTTTTGGAAGACATTCAGAGAGAAAATTAGTGAAGTTGATAGTGATGATGTTCCTTTCAAGATTGAAGAAATGGCTAAAGATGTTGTCGGTTACCTTCTACCAGAAAAATTAAAGGAAGACTATGAACAGAAATGAAAAATTACAAAAGTGCTTCAACACAAAAAAGGTCAAGTTTTTTTAGCTCATTATGAGAATTTATCAAAAGAGTACAAATCTTTTTCATTATGAATATTTTACTCAATGTTATGCTCCATGATAACATTAAAATAAAATTTCGTTATAAGTATGTACATCTGATAGCTTTCCTGTAAGAAAATCGTAAGGCTTTCAACCACAGAAACCGAATATTAAAAAAGATGTTATCAATTTTATTCAGAAAGCAGGTGATAGCAAATATTTGTTTGTTGATTTCAATGAAATTGTTTCTTTAATAATTATAAAGTTAAAATTGGAAGTCCTTTGGAATGGGATTGAAAAAATTACCAACAGACCAACTGTAATTGTAAATTCCTTCATTCATTGGTGCAATATAGTGGAAATAAAGAATAAAGAAAGAACGTAATTCAATAGACCCTTGCGTATCCATGCATAAAATACACATTAGTGTGACCAAAAAATTGTGAAAATATCAATTTATAAATTCATTCATCTATTTAAAGCATTTTTACACATTGTTATTAATGTTCATGGAGGAAATGAAACCACTAAAACACAGGCATATTTTTTGCAAGAAATGCATACATTCAAGCTGATAATAAGAATTAATTGAAACTATCTACCAAAAACTATTCATGTTAGGACAAATATTTGATCAAAATATCAAAACTACCATAATGATAAATCATTTAAAAAATCCAAACATTCACTCAATTTTTCATAGCAAAAATTTTTTTCTCTGAAAAAATTTGCAAAAATGAGAAACATGTCCACTTTAAAAAAGACTGTTAAAATTCTTTGCTTTGCTCAGTAAATGGAAATCGAATGCCTGGACAGTTAACAAGTTAACATCAATTTAAAAAAGAAATGTGATTAATCAGGTTTCTAACTAAGAGGAAGTCACATTACGCTTTCGACAAATAATTTTCTTTTCAAATCATCTAATTACAAAACATGTCCCTGGTAATGACACTTGTAATAGTTATGAATCATTATTAAGAGAAAGTAGGTGTTATAATAATATCAATAAAATGTTAGGAAAGGATATAAATGTCTATCATAAATTGTTCAGTATAACAATAGAATTCAATGAATAACAATAAATTTTCTTTTCAAAAGGAAGGCCATTGAGACATGGTTGATAAACAATTAGAAGTTGGTACATTGATTCAGACAACCTACAAGGTGAGTTCAAGTTAACAAGTCTCCAATTTTTTTCTTAGGTAGAATGATGCCTGATGAACTTTAAATATGCAGGCACACTTTGGGAGCAAAACTGACACAACTGGAAACAAGGTTTGTAAAGTAGCATCTTTAGTGCAATGCATTTTCAATACTTAAAAATGGCATTTTAATGCAAAAGAAAAGAATGTAATCAGTTTTCTTTATTAGCAAGGCACCAACAATTTTTCAGTTGGTAAAACTGGCCTCTAAAAATGACTTTAAGTAGTCCCGCCATTAACATATTTAAAAATATGTTGGCAGGGAGACTGTTGGGAAGCAAGAGACTTTCTGTTCAAAGCACTTCATCAGAAATAAAATCATAAGACCTTAGAACTTCATTGTACCATCTCATCCTCTATCATATGCAAAGAAAATACTTCCTTTATTACAGTAGAGCTCCAGTTATTCAAACTAAACAAGGATCGAGCCAGTTTGAATATGCAGAAATTCGGATGACTGGACAAAACTCAGAAATGAATAACAAAAGTTGTTAGACCTAGAAAATCTACGTAAGTTCATTAAATAAAATTTAATAAATATAAGATACATAAAACTGTAAGATTTTCACACAAGAGGAACCAAAAAATAAATAATGATTATAACATTTTTTCTCTCAAAATCAGTTTGGATAATTTAAGTTTCATTGCAAAAAACTACCAACATTTTTGGCATTACAGTTCCAGTAATGAAAAAAAAAGCATTAGTACACTTCTGTAAAATAAAGGATGTACACATAGCATCCAAATATTTCAGGAAAAAATTGATATTACAGTAAGAATATATGGGTCATTCCACCCAAAAGTGAACTTGAGTGGATTATAAATTTCATCATTGACTTCCTTTTATGATGCATGTGAAGGCATATGTGTATAATTATGAAACAAGGATATTATGAAGTAGAGATTTTCATAACAGTACTATAATATGCTTTTGAATACATACAGGCTTGACAATAATGATCATCCCTGAATAAGGGTGAAGTTAAAAAGGAAACACTTAGTCACACTGGGGTTCATTAGTGTACAAACTTAACATGTAACAAAGTAGTAATCAATTTAAATATAATTATCTGCATTTTACATTTTATTTAAAGAAAACTTCAGAGGTAATAAAACAGTATTGAAGTTACAATCACAAGTGTCATTAACAAAACTACATTACCTTGGAATAACTATCTATAAAAACTTTGATTAATTGAGACGATTCTTTCCCTTCTTCTAGACGATACATATCACTTCAGTCTTCCTCAAACATCAGAATCAATATAGAAAATTGCAGGTAGATGTTATAATTCACTATTTTACAAAAACTTTAATTCAAATGTGACCTATTCAGCAAAAGAATTTCACTATCTACTAATTGTTAACAAAATAAATTGTTCAATTACAACAAAATGACAATTTTTTATTTCAGGTTTTTTACGTTGTCCAGAAAAGTGGAACACACAAGCAAATATTTGCTATCCTGTCGCGTCTATTCCTGTTGATACTAAATTCCACAAGTTTTCTATAAATCTCTGAGAGGGAATTCTACTTATGTGTCTATTTAGCCAAGAAGTTTCATTATTCTACTGAATAAACATAAAAGTGGTGTGAAGCCATGAAGTACGATATTTTAACAGTTAAAACAGTTAGGAACATTTACACAGTATGCATTCCTCTTAACGAGAGCTTGTTGTCCTTAGTACACCACATATTTTCACTAGAGTTAAGTATCTATCAAACTGGACTTCCTGAAGAAAGCCTGGTTTCAAACAGATGATTAGTATTGTACATTCATATAGTAACTTCCTGATCACTGGGCTGGGTTCAGAATTGGCCCAGGAAGTAACATAGCAATCAGAATGGCTGTATACATCACTATTACCCAGGGTTATTACCTATAAAATGTGGATTCTTCCTGGGATAAAACACAAGGTTGCTTTCAAGGAATGTATCAGATTTTAATTTCATTACTTTCCATGTTCATTTCTTCATTTTTTCTCAGCACTTTTCCCTACAGACCCTGACCACAAAAATTTACAATAGCTATAAACATATAATCATATTTGTGATATTGAATGTATAAAACACAAAATATTTATTTTTAATGGGGTATGGAAGGGAAAATTAATTATACAAAATGGCTAATTTAAACACATTTATTGACCCCATGGGCTAAATATACAATATTTTCAGCTTTCTCAAAACATTTATTCACTTCTCAATTTAAAACCTGGATCACACAGAAGTAGGTCAAGCAAAGATGCCTGTATATCACAAATAAATATCACAACACGCCATTAATTGTACTGTAGTCCCACTTCACGGTAAATGCAATTCATCCTCATTTGTGCCATCTTGTGCAACTGTTCTTCTCAAACATCCTTTTTCATTCATTATATTTCAAAAAAAGAAGTTTTCTTCCTCTGTGGATTTTATCCCAAATAAATTAACACAAGTTCTAAAGATCTGTGGTATCAGATGATTGCCTATTTATGCAATAATTCAATCATGATTGGCTAAACCAATTTTTTAAGTTCCATTTGGGGATATCTATTACATCATTCATTATAATTTCAGAAGCAGACACATATACAGCAGCTATGACTCCAATCAAGCTGCCAAGCAACAAGTTTTTGCGAAGAAACACACCAGTGGCGATAATGAAACCTGCATAGGTCACATATCGTACCCACTTACCAGGATCTTTACGACCAAGATGAGCGATATCTGAAAATAAAAAAATCACACTTTAAGAACTTATTTCAAAGAATGAATATATAGTACCATCCAATAACAATGATTTAGGCCACCTCCATAATTTACGTTAAATATACTACCATTTTTGTTAAGTGTGTTTTGTTAAGTATACTACCAGTTTTGTAAGAGCCCAGGCAAGATAGTTTAAATCAACGGGCGCGTAGCGCCGCAGTGTCACTACCCTGAGGAAGCCTGCGAAATGTCGGGCGAAACGTCGGCACCCCAGCCAACGACGCGGCGTCTCCCGGACAGCCGAGAATTCATGGATTCGAGCCGCGGAAGCTTACGTACATACCATTTTTGTTATTTCAAGACAAGACACAAAATCAGGTTCTTGGACCTGTTGTATGTAGAAAAGAACCAAAATCTTAAATTTAAATATGAACATTCTTATTTATAAATTTGATACAGATCTCATTTAACTGTTGCGAAACAACACTTTTGATTTGATTAATCTCATAAAAACTGCACAAAAGTACCATAAATAATAATTAAACTTGCTACCACCTATTGTTTAGTAATCTTAAAAAGCAGTACCATATATAAAAATAAAATACCACATTTATCATTACAAGTAGCTACTACCCCTCTCTTTCCATCAAAAAGGTCCAATGATTTGAAATGATAATTACTTTTAAAATTATTCTTAGCAATTCTGGTATTTACAAATTGACAATAATTGTGTAATTGCTGGTCCAAATGGCCAGGATCGCTAAGGCAGTAGTGCCGTAGCAATCTTGGACCGAAGGATCGCGGGTTCGAGTCCCACCTCGGGCATGGTTGTTTTTTGTTCGTCTTTTCAACCCCTATCATCATCATGTCATCCTCACCGTTACATGCAATAGTGGTAAGGACCTAGAAGTTGACGTGACCTTAAAAAAAAATTGTGTAATTGTTCAGTTCCTGATATTATGTACTAATATGACGGTTGATATTTATGTATCCAGAATTGGCAACAATGGCTAGGTTCCATCCAATATCTATATAATAAAATTTGACATTTTTGACAAATTCATTCAGAAAAATTTGGCTAACACACTGTTTGTCTTTATAAGAGACTTTAAAATTTCATCTGTAAAAAAATGGAATTTTTCATGCAAGGTTTTTATTACATCAATATCAATTATCTCAAAAACAGAGCAGAGATCAACTTGCTTTTTGGTGATAAAGTACCATCAAAAACACTGAATATCACTGGTTCAGTGAATTGTGGCAGTTGTTCACACCCGGACGAATTTGAAGAAGGTCCATATAATTTGTTATGTTACACATAATTGACACTCAAAAAAATGTAGATAAATAAAAAAAGAAAAAGGCTTGTGCTGATTGTTAACAGAAATAGACCAAAACTACAATTCCGGTGTGTCAAAAGCCACATATATCACTTATACAGGTTATGAATCTCGGATATATGTGCACTAGCCCTAAAGTAAACAGCAATCGACAGTGTGGATCTTCTAGGATGACTCAAACCCAACAAAAACTGTTCATAGAAGATATACTTTGAAGCAAATTGTCACTACGGATTTTAAAGATCAATTGGCATTAAGCTAGGGACTAGAGAATCATAGAATAGTTAATTCTGAATGGTACAAAACCATATGTTTGCCAAATGTTTTTGAAGAAATAAAAACTATCAAAACAGGATCTTTCTTTATCATGGCAACATGATCTCTCCCACATTAGCCCAAACAACTCAGTTAAAACAGAACTGATGTGTCTTACAACATACAGCTTAGATTTTGGCAGCCAATGATTTTGTTTTGTTCTCATTCATGAAAAATAAACCATCTTGCCAACAATTTTTTACTCCAGAAAACGTGTTTGAAACATTTTAATTCAACTCAAAAAGGTATGCTTTGGAGATAACCCAATCAAAACAGAAATAGTGCTACGAAAACTGGTTCAAACAAATGCAAAAGTGTACATACTGATTATGGAAAATGTTTTGACAAAAAAAATAACCGTTTTCAAATGAGAAGATTTAGTTTTATTAATCTGGATTCATAAATTCCAACCATTATGTAAAACTACCATTAGATTAGACTCCTTTGTAATTAAACATACTTAACCATAAAACATTGGTGATTGTTCTATCCATCACACACATACCTCGGCAAATGAAAGATCCTTCATTGTTGATACACACTTCATTGCTTTGGCATACATTTTTAGAGGTTTTACACTCATTAATATCCACACAGCCAACGGATGGCTCCATTTGCCAACCTGGTTTACAATCTTTACACCCTGAAGCAATAAAAGAATTATGATTCACAACACATCCAAGCAGATAGATAAAAACATTTTTGATTAGGGTAAATGTGAAACGTGCATTAATTTTTTTCTAAGATGCTGTATTCATCTGTTGCATTCATCTACCATCACTAGTTACAACTCGTATCTCTAGCTGAAGTGTTACCATTGTAATGTGCCAATTTCAAATTGTAGTAATACAACAACTTTATGATTCCAGAAAAAACCTAATACAGGATTTCATTAAATATGAACTTTAAGCTTGATCCATTGGAGGAAGGAGAACTCCTGTACCAACAAATATTTTCAATTCTCAAGAGACTTAAAAAAAGGAATATGCTTTATTTACATGTAGGAGGAATTAGCAAAATGTTCAATTAGTTTTTTTCCTCGATGGACAAAACGTATGATTTAGCTTCAATACACAAGATAGTATTACTACTTTTTAATATGGGGATAAGTCATCACAATGGATAGTAAGCATTTCTTCTTTTAATTCCAGGTTTTACAACTGAAAATGTATCAGTGTAATCAATACAAATAAAAATAATGAAAATATTAAATAATAATAAAAAAATAAATAAAATAAAACACCATTTCAATGCTTACAATATTTTACGTTTGTTCACATTATTACAATATAAACACTTGCATCCTTGACCTTACGAGTAAGACTAAAATGAACATATCACATGTTGCGCCACATACCACAAGTAGTGTGTAAACTTCAGAGACAATTGAACTAAAAATATCTTGAGTGAACTTTTTATGTTTTATTACTATCAGTAAATATTTTGGAATTTTTGCTTTTCCCATACCTTTTGGAGAGCCATCTGTACATCCAGACTGACATGATTTGTGGCATGGGGAACAAGAAATTTTGTCATCCTTGTCACTAGTATTAAAATAATTTACTGCACACCGATCACACAGCTTCCCAGCATATCCAGTGTTGCAAACACACTGACCACTTCCATCTCGTGTTCCTGAACCCTAGAAGAAAACAGCATTGTTTATTACATTAAACAGAATACATTAAAAACTATAAATAATCACATCTCTGACAAACTACTTAATACAAATGCTAAGCTAGTATGAATTTAGATGTAGTAGAATTTGTGGGGAAATAGGTCTGACAAAAAAAGATTGGTTGTTGCAACTCTTTGATATTCAAAAGGCTATGCTTTGTCTTTCCCATTATTCCTAGCTGCAATACTGCCCTCTTCAGTCCTTCACATCCCTCGAACCTCATCTTTATACCCAAGAACTTCTTTCTTGTTTTTCCTCTTACCAAAATTGTTCCTTCAATTATCGTTCCTAAAAACAAGTACAATCAAATGTTCCAAAAATCTTGATATTTTTTTTTTCTTCTTCTTCTTTCTATGGAATTTGTATCAATCTTCTCTCTTCTTTTGCCTCCCTGTATATTTCACTTGTTATAACACCATCAAAACAAAATATGTTAGTTATATTCTCCTGGCTCCTTCCAAGTATATTTTCATCAAACAAGAGGAAACTGTTGGATGACATGGAAGTGCCTTTGACACTACTATTTTAATTTTCCAGATATCAGGAAAATCTGAATTTTATGAAAGGCAAGTAAAATGCAGAGTTGGCAGAAGCAAAATTGTGAATTGAGTCAAGAGATCAAAAATAATAATTGCATTTAAATAATAATGAATTGAAGGGCACAATCAAATGTATTTTGGTGATCCCATTATATTATTTTAACTGAAATCTATTACTTCAACACTAATGAGAGAACAAATGTTGGCGAACACTGTGGCTTCTTCTTGGATAAGATTAGCACTTCAGAACTGCCAGACTAGTGTAGTTTTTCAAACACAACATTTGTTAGATTAAATTGCAAAGTTCCCTTTGTACAGTGCAACTATTTTATTAGTGTGCCGTGATTGTGGAAAATTCTGTTCGGCCAACGGGCCCTCACTTGCTCGGGAAGGGAGCACTGAACTTCTCTACGAGGGATGTGTTCCAGTCTTGTTGAGTCAGTTTGAGTTGGCTCACTCAAAGTTCACTCTCAAACAGAAAGTGGGTGTGTAAGACACATGTAAAATGTGTCAATGCGTTACGTGCATCATGTCTTGGAGCCTTTCTTCCAAATGTTGACCAAATGAAGAGTGCATTTATGGTCACTTTCAACAGGACTCTGTAACTGCACATACTGCTTCAATTTTCTTAAAGGGTCAAGGTTTTCTTAAGGGCGGGTTATGGAAACAGAATTATCACGCGTGGTTTGTGGCATGCATGCTCTCCTGATCAGACTTCTTGTGTTTTCTTTCTTTGGGGATTCCTGAAAAATGGCATATATGTGACAAATCCAATAGCACAGGTCATCCTTTACTAAGGCAGCAAGTACTTGTTTAGATGTCAAGAATGTATCAGAGTCACGGTGAACAGTTCCAGCATCTACTATAATGCGAGTACAATTTAAACTTTCTGGCAACAAAAAGTCACTTTCCTTCCTCTGTGATTCTTCCAACCACCCTGGCTCGTTTTTTCTGGCATCAGTGGCCTTATTGGCCTAGTTAGCCAAGGTCAAATCCTGGTGTGACTGGTACATTTATAAAATGGTCGCACAGTATTTAGAAATACACTTCATCCATTAATGTTTACAGTGGTCATATATTCAATGCAGCTAGAATGGCAAAGGTAAACAGAGCATGTACTGGTTCAGAATATCTTTCAGACAAGTAAGTCACTGATTCCAATCCCACTATGGATGAGGAAAAATTAGTCTTGTGCAAGCTGGGTCTACGCAGGTTTAGCATTACATTAATCTAGTAACTAATGAGTCAGTATGTGTTAGTGTCGAACATAAATGCGTAGTATAAGGAACATCCCCTACAGAGTGATGAGAATACAAGTTTTAATCCACATAATTAAACCAAAGATAATAATTATATATTTACAAAATACTTGAACAGGCAGGTCAATCCTAACAATGTGCATGATAAAATGAAGATACACATGAGAAAAAAAAATAAAATTATAATATAGTAAATAGACAAAAATATTTAAAAAAAAGAAGAAAAGATAGTAGATGAGAATTAGGAGAAACAGTGTAAAAATGGTCCAAACATTGTTTAAATGTGTGACTGCTCAACAACTCTGTTTGACAGGAAAAACTTGTATGGATTGCGCAAAAAAATGTCTTTGTTTAATTTGTAATTGTGATCACGAAGGTGGAAGTTGGTATTGCGAAGGAAAAAATCATCGAAACCTGGGCAGTTGTAGTACCCATTTAGTATATTGTAAGTTTCAATGAAATCTCCCTGCAAAATCCATTCATTAGCAGTTGACAGATGGAGTGCTTCAAGTCTCTCGGGATACGACAGGTGTCCCAGGGCAGTAATTTATCTCGAAGATTTCCTTAGTACACTGACTAAGAGAGTCAGGTCCTAAGTGAAGTACAGCAACGAGATGCAGTTACCAAATTCTATAATATTGGCCTAATATAAGGAAGTGAAGATGTAGCAGGAAAGTGGAGGCATCAGGTGCTCAAAGATTGTGTTGACCAGATAGGAGACTCAGTTGGCTTTTTTGTCACATATCAAATTTTCAGAAATACTTTGATTTAAGATGAATTATTCATTTTATTTTTTAAACGGAATGAATATGTAGCATAGTGTAGCAAATGTAGATTATTTTGGGTTAAATTAAATAGGTTTTTTTAACCTATTGTGTGTAAGGAATGAGTTTTCCGTCATCAAAACATGTAAGAGTATTCTTATGATACTGAAGTGACCAATGCGCCCTAATAGAGTAACCACTCTCTGAAAATTGTGCAATCTCAACTTTTGCACCTCTCTGATTTATCATGTATTTTGTGTACATTACAGGCCGCATGCACCTCAGGTGTATGCATAATGTAGTCAGAGCTTCAGAGTCTTTAAAATGAAGGTAGGTTATTCATGATCTCATAATCAGTGACCTGGTCACTATGTATTTATTTTAAGGCTAAATGTACTAACACTAGTTCAATTTGTCACCATCACATAGCAGCACCAAAATCAGTCAAAATTACTTTACTAATCATATATGAACAAATGGTCAATCAGTAAAAGGCGTTTTATACAGATTTTAGGCTATAAAGCCCCTTTAAAAAAAAAATTGAAAATGGGTTTTTGAACTATTTTTTAAAAATAGTTTTGCAAAGAAATTCGAAGCGCGATGTCGAAATGCTTCCTGAATCCATCGCCGTATCTATTATCCAAATCGGAGGAATTCTATAAAATTTAGGGATACTTTAGAACAGAGCTTGCCAACTCAATGCTCTGTGATGTCACAAAAATCTGTTCTCCTGCTTGGAACCGGGCCGGGGAAAAAGGTAGTGCTGGACACGGTGGCAGGCGTACAATGTTTCAATGATGGTATGGAAACGGGGTAAAAAGGTTTGCTTGATAATTAAGTTTTTGAATGGTTATTATTATTTCAATGTTTATGATTCAATAAAAATAAAAAGAATTAAAACAATTGAACGTAGATTATTTCATAACACAAAGCAATATCTGATTATCGTAACCAGTACTATAATTCCACTTCCATTCTTATAACACATATGATATTGGAGAAGACAGTTTTAACATTCTAATACAATATTTTATACAAAGTTATAAAATAAAACAATTTTAATTCGTCCTGAACCAATAACAGACACACAAAATAAAAAAAGTTGTAAATAAGTAAAATAAAAAAGACCCAAAAATTTGACACGATTCTCTACGCATGTCAACGCGCTGAATCTGAATCTAGAATTGCGCTACCACCCTCCATGTTTTCTTATTATTATTCGCGGGAGGAAAAAAAAAAAAGGACTTTTGTTTTTTTTGTTTTCAGGGGTTGTTGTCGGATCCAAGACTTAACACATATTTCTTTATGTACACCGACGCTCTGAATCTGAAGCCAGAATTACGCCAACACCATCCAGTTTTTTTAATTGCGAAAAAACAATGGCATTTACAATTCCACGACGTTTCTCGCGTTTCAACTGGGTCGATGGCTCATTTCTGCCTTCAGATTCGAATTCAGCATGTCGACATACATAGCGAAGCATGTATAAAGTCTTTGGGTTTGAAAACTTTTTATTCTGTCTGCCAGTATAGTTAATGTTAACAAATAGATACCCGGGAGAATTTGGACTCTCGGATTTGGATTTGGATTTTCAATTCTTTTTCCACAATCTTCTATTTAGAAAATCCTTTTCTCATATCGTGATTGCAGGCTATCTATAAATTCTCAGAAATTATTTTCATCACGCGGGTCTCTGAGTTGCAAAGCTGTTTAATGCATCTGTTGGTTGAACTCTTTAACATACCGAAGTTCTTTCAAATACATTTCACACTTTGTCATTGTTTCGGTATCTACAAAAGGAAACCTTTCTTCCCAAACCGAAAGAAAATTAACGGCTGTAAATGGTCTCCCACTCATATTCCCTGAAACACGGGCAAAGGCCCACTGGTTTTCGTTGTCGGCGATCGCGGTCTGCCCCTTCCTCCCTCCCCCTCGCTCGCACCGCTTCGCCGAGCAGGCGGTCAGAGAGGAGAACTGAGCTCCGACATCATTTCTCCGCCAGTTGGCAAACACTGCTTTAGAAGACGCCCCTGAAACCTTTTCTAAATTTCTTAGAAATGGCTCCAAATCTTTTCTTTAACTTCGTTGTAACAATATATTGAAATGTGCTCCTAAAGATGGCATAGGTCCGAATTTTACTGTTAACTTAGAATTTTTGAAAGCTACAAGAGCTTAAATTTTTCACAACTACAATAATGAAGATACATTTTCTTTTCTTCCAATGAAATTTGTTCTCATAATTATTTTCATTGAAGTCATGCATATTTCTTTGAAACTTTTAATAGTTTTCGCATAAGATTGTGTAAAATATGCGCAATACAAAGAAATATCGAAAATAAAACTTTCTCAAAAATTGCTCCAATTTTTTCTTGAAAGTTTTGGTAGGTTTACTGCTAATTGTAGTGTATAAAATGACATATTGCTGTATTCTTGTTTGTTTTTTTCAATACTTACACAAGGTTTTATTTTGTTTTATTTGACATTTCTCTCACTTCCTTAATATTTACATTAGCACCGGAATCATTGCATTTGTGAGAACTCGCACTTTAAATTATGTCTCATAAAGTTCCTCGAAAGCTCCAAAGTATTCTGAGAAATTGAGCCCATGGTTTGAATTTTCAGAAATACTCATCTTCGTTGTTGGGAGGAAATATCAGGAAAAATTTTAACTTTTGCAACTTTCAAAAATTCGAAGTTAACAGTAAAATTCGGACCTATGCCATCGTTAGAAGTGTGTTTCAATTTTTCTTACACCAAATTGAAAGAAAAAATTTGGAGCCATTTTGAAGAAAATTTAGATAATGTTCTATGCGCTTCTTCTAAAGTATCCCACAATTTTAAAGAATTTTTATCCAACTCACTAGTGTTGTTCACAGATAGTCTGACATACGACTGACTTTTCTGTAACCTAGACATAGTAACGGAGACAGTAATCTGCATGATGAGATCATCTTGGTCATTATTGCTGGTTACATTTGCTACTACATTTTTGCTGATTCAGCATTTCTTAATACTTCATTGCATTGCAATTTCAATTTCAAACATTGAAAGGAGTAGGGTTGCACTGGCTCGATCCTCTATTTTTGCATGGACAAATCTATGTAGCTTTCTCAAGAGTAAAAAGCTTTTCTATTATTTTTGTGATGATCCAGGAAAGCAGGAAGCCAACTGTCAAGGAAGACTTCTAATGTTGTTTTTAAGGATGTGCTGTGAATTGTTCCCAGAACATTTGACTATAATATTGAATAAACCTGTACTGAAAAAATTTCATTAACAACTTTCCCCCTTAACATGGAAATGGAAGGATAGAGATGAGGGTAGGGTATAACACACAAGAGTTCTCACATGGGTATCTTAGTTACCAATAATGCAAATATGGGTGGTTGTCACACCACAAGCTTCTAAATAAATAGTTGCTTATGCAGGAAACTTCCCCATTTTTTGCATTGCTCACTGTATAATCTGTTGGATGATGCCACATATATTCAACAAAAATCCGAAGGAGGAAATGATTAGGGTTTCTTTCTTGACTCTTAAAACTGTAGTCACAGTAATTGTAACTAGTTAGGGAAGATGACCATTTAGTTTATCAACACAACTTACCACTAATAAAACTGTCCAACAATCTGAAATTACAAAACACTGAATAGAATACAAATCCTCCATGTGTGCATCCTTACGTAAGACTTTAGAGCTCAAAAAACGATAAAAAATTTATGTTGAGTGGGACTTTACATCAGAGCAGAAAACCAATTTTTCAATGTCGAGTCCAACTCGACAAAGAAGCTTAAAGAGTTTAATACAACAATGCTACAAGAATTTACTTTCACAAAAAAAAGTAAGGGGAGATTCAAGACTATCCCTAAGTTTACACAATCTTCAGTTCGCAAATCCAGTGGTTGACTGATAGTATATTATACTGACGTTGGCAGCACTGCAACTAAGTTTGTTGTGTACGTATGTGGTGCGAGGCGCCAGCCCTTGCAGATCTTGGAAATGGCAGCAGAAGCAGCCATGTTTTTTAACAGTTAATGTGTTCGTAATGGATTATTAGGATGTTATTGTGCAAAGTATCATGAAAATCAGCTCTACAAAAGCTATGGATATTCGATATATATGAATTAAATCTTCCTTACCTTGCAATTCCCTTTACCACCACATATGTTATCAGGGTAGCCAGGGCAAGGATCACATTCAGAACCATATTGTCCAGGTTCACAACATAATTTCAAAGCAGTTATGCAGAGAAATTTCTCCAGATCAGGCTCTTCGTCCTGCTTCTTAAACCACCAATGTTCCACATGGTACTCAGAATTTTCAGCTAGGGTATGACACTGAAACAAACATAACACATTGAAGTGAGTCATATAAACAAGAGTTTTATAATTGGGTTTGGTTGGGACCCGTAAGAATCAATAAATCTGAAGATGGAAATTCAATAGATTAACAGGTCACTAAATAATGTTCTGGCCATAATTGTACTGTGCATACTTAATTACTTTCATTCGGACATTTTAATTTCGTGATTCAGCATCATTAAAAAAAAAAAACCACTGGATTTATTTAGCATCAAAAGTATTAGAATACAAACAAGAAAAATAACATTACATTTGTCACATCTATATATACATAAAAGGGAATGTGCATGTATCACACATAGACAAAAACTACTTGACCAATTTCACTAAAATGTTCACACATATTTCTTATTGATAATGGGAATGTTTAAAGAGTGCTTTAAATCGGACATGTATGGAGCATTGTTGATAATGATTTCTTCATTTAGAACTCAAGTGCCCTAGAACACTGTGCAACCCGTTGCACAGTCGAGGACTCAGCGTATCTTCAGTGTATACAAGTAATCTGCCCCTGCGATTAATAAATATTGGTCAGAATTATTACTTGAATCTTGGGCAAATAAATCAAATTTCTCCAAGATAGTGTCACAGCAGACGCATGCCCAAATTTGAGGGAGAACATTTTAATTCTAGGATACTTGAGAACCATGTCTAAATCAGAACATAGAACAAACATACTTGCGAGAAAATATTTCATCTATTAGAATTTTTGCACAGCATACCGTAAAACAAGATAAACAATCACATGATCGGTAGTGTGTGATGTGTAATACACTGCAATAGCAAAGCATTGCAGGGTCTACTAGTTTCAAATAACTCTCTCAGTCTAGGTTTTACAGAAAATTCCCACCCAAAAACCTCACATATATTATACTTCCGTTCACATATTCTAAATACTAGCCATCAAAGGGTAAAAAGCATGAGAATAACTGATTTAAGAGATGTGACAAAACGTTAGAAAACAATTTTCTCATAAAAAAAACTTTTCTTAACTCAACATACATTTGTTTCAGCCAAAGGTGAAATAAAAATTAACTAGAACTGTTATCTTTCAAAGGTGCTTGTCTCTCAAGGCATGTTACAATACAGATATTTTCCTTGCAATTCTTTCCTTTTATCAATATTTCTTACTTACAAACCACATTTTTATAATATGAAATCTTGAGTTTATATAGCTGCAGCATTACAAAATATACGTCCACTTACAGAATTTTTTTTTTCTTTTATACTAATGTTGTTTGGAAATATCGTAACATTTCTACAGGAATACAATGAATATATCACTGAATATTATACTTAAAACAGTTCTCAAAAATCGTTTATACCAAAATTGATACACCAGTGATAAAATCATCCTAATTTGGTAAAATAATACAGGATTGAATATAATATGAATGCAAAGAGGCCACACTTATTTCCCTACTTGCTACTTACTGAATTGGACCTGGTCACTAGTTCCCAGAACCATTTTCCAGTCCAGCACATTTTATTTCTATTACATTAAGAAATTGGCAGCAAAATTATGAGCTTTTTGTGAATTGTCAATTTCATACAAAGAAGAAATTGTGAAGCAGTAACATTTTGGTGAACAGGTGGTCTCTGATAATTTCACCCGCCTGCTTTATTTGCCAAGTTCAAATCTAATTTTTGAAGTTTAAATGTCATTAAACTGGAGTGTGTATTAGTATACTACAATTTCCAAGATAATCTAATTTTCATTATACAGCCCTAAACTATTAGTTGTATTTACATCCAGTATCCATTACCTGTAACTTAATGTAAGCATAGAATATAGCAGAATATACAAATCTCACACCTACATTGTTTTAAGATCACACACAATACTTCAGTGCCATATGCAGTGTGCATCCAGTCAGTGTAAAATGCAGTAAACATATCGCTTTTCACAGCAGCAGTATGCTAAATGCTGTATGCAGATGACATATGGGTCGGTTATATTTTGACACACAATCATTTCAAAATAATCGTTCATCTAACTCAGACTTGTTGAAAGACTAGGTGCCATGCAAACAATTAGTCCCTAAATCTCAACAAAATTCAAGGGATGATCTTCTCCTATAACACAAACATGAATGATCAACCAATCAAATTCCTTGGACTTTTATGCAAGGTAAAATCTACAGTGGGGTTGCCTATAAATAGTATTTTACCCCAAGTTGCCCTTGTAGTGATCATGATTCAAAAACTTCAACACACAGTATCTAAAGAAATCCTCCCCTCTCCTTACTATGGATTCATTCACACTTTGACATATTGAATAATTGTATAGGGAAATAACCTGCATTCAAGTTCCCATTTTGTAGCATAAAAGCAGGCGAAAAGATTCATTGGCAAATAGGCTCCCAGAAGTCAACTGTAAAAACCGATTTATTGAACTTAAAATTATGTTCTTGCCCTGTATACATGCACACACTCAAAATATAATTCACCATCATCCCAAAATCAATGCTCTCACACAACCAGCTTTCACCTAAACACAATTACAAAACAAGAGACACTACAATAATGTTATGAAAACTCATTGTTGATACACCAAAACTTTGTAAATTCAAAGGCAGGTTACTCGATAACCTACCTTTAAAGATTCAGAATTTGGAGAATAAGAGATTTAGAAATTCAATTAAAAATGTGTTGGTCTGTGGGAGTTTTATAGTACTGAAGAATTATTTAATTTCAATTTCTAAGCACTGTACAAGAAGTGTTATTTTTAACACTTGGAATACGAAACTAATCAATGTTGTGAAATAATGTGATATAATTTAGTGCTATGTTGTTATAAGCGTGTATATAAATTGTTATGATTAATATTTGGGTTATATTGAGGTGTGTACTGTTCTTTTTGATCTATTTATGTACTACATTGTTATGGGTTCCATATGTACCATGTACAATATACTTCATATAGTTACCTTATTGTTTTGTTTAATTAATGTAAATATGTAAAATTCGCTATTTAACTATGGCAACTGAAGAAATGTAAACACTGAATTATGAAAATTGCTTTATACTACTAGCACTAATTAGTCTGATTAAAATATGATAATTTCATGAGTTTAGTTAACATTATATTTGTTCATCATAAATGTAGTTTCACCTTGAGAATATAGAGTTCTCTTTTGTTGGTTACAGGAGAAGGTTTCAGGTGGGTAATTTTGGGGAATACTAAAAACTCAAATCTTGTTGTTCTGCAAATATGATTTCTGTTACTCTGGCGTAAACATTTCTAATTTTCAAATATTGCCAACCACATTTGGTGGTACCTTAATTCACATTTAATCCATGTATGGTTAAAGTATGGGGTAGAGGATCTGGAGCACTACTTCTTCCAAACATCAAATGTCACATACAGTTTTCGCAGTTTAGACAATAAATAAATTAACAAAGGTATTTTGAAAAGTGCATCATATGAAGACAACAAATACAAATGGCACAAAGATTATACTTAATAGCAATTAATTCAGACATCTACAATACAATAATAATAATAATTCTGTGTTCACAGGATATAAGTTCTTAAATCCTTAAATAAACTTATTTACTTAAGAACTTTTTCACTGTGACCATAGAATTGAATTAAAAATAAATACCACAAATTGAGAAAATACATACTTTCCTCTCTTGAATAAGATTTTATAAAGTTTTATAAGCATTATATAAAGCATAGACATCACTTACTTGACTTTCTCCTTCTTGTACATCCAAACACAGTTTCTCTTGAATTTCCACTAATCGTACTTCACTTCTGTAATAACTTCCTAATTTTTCCTCTTCCCAAGCAGTATCTCCTCCTGCAAAATTACCACGTGATGTCCTCTCAATTCCCTGCAAAATAATAACACATACAACTCTCAACTCAATTGCACAACGTACAACAATAGATAAATAAGTAACAAATCATACCTTCTTGAACGAGTTTACAAACACCTTGCACACATCACATGGTGGAAGATTTACATGATTCTTTTTCGCAGTATTGAGGAGATCACAAGTGACTGCTGATACCAAAAATACAAGTATGTACAAAACTCGTAAATCCATTTTCCTAAAACAGAGATGTCTTCATGTATTCCTAGAAAATGTATGCTCAATTGTCATAATTTATACTAATCTTATTTATTTCAAAATCACACACACATATTAGATTTTCTTAAGCTTAATGCGTGCCTCCATTTAACTTCACTACTTACACACCTAACCTATTAACAATACTCGAATTTTTTAAATTAATGTTTTGTAGTATCTATTTTAACTTCTAATATATTCATAAAAAACAAAACGATGGAGGTTAGGTTTCCAAATAGTCCTAAATGTAACTATAGCATCGCATGAAATTTAATACCCTTTATATGGTTATGTAAATTTGTTGGTATCTTTTAGATAATATAATATAATCTTGATCGAACAGTATTTGCTAAATACCGGTAACATTTACCCTACAAAAATGTCCGACCTCTATAACTGAAAATAAACAACAAAACAATTTACCGTCAAGATCAACTACTTCGCTCAGGAAACATCACACCACATTCCAAATTTGTTACATTGTTACGGAAAGGAAGCACCGACCATTCACACGCTGACACATCTTGAGGTACTCGTGTCTACCATAACATTCATTGTATTCTCCTGGGTAGGTGGCAATATATTTACGTATGGCCAACGGCGAAAATCCACGTGTCATTTACGTCGAGATAAATTGGTGGATTTCCATTTGCTTCCATTCTATAATACAAACGTGAATCTGACGAAATATTTGTGAACATAAAAGGGAAAATGTATAAACACTATCGTATAAGAGCATGTCTATTCATTTTTCTAAACCCAAATATTTGCATATTACATTGGCAACATCGGTTAACACTTCGCCGAGGGTGATTCAAACGCAATGAAAAGTATCCCACTATCCGTAGACTGTCATAGAGATTTGTTTTTGCATTTTTAGTTCAGATTTATTTTAGACAGTTATTTTTAATTAAACATATTTAAACTAAAACACACTAATCAGAAACCATCATTTAGATTGAAGAACATTTTTATTTAAAGTATTTACAGGCAACAGTACAACTGGTGTACCTTGAATTATCACTATCCTGATTTATAATTGGCATATTGTGTGTTATACATTAAATGTGTTTTAGTGATAGCAAAGGTTAATGAGTTACAAAAAGCCGAAAGTACCAGTAGTAGTTTCAATTAATTTCAATTTATTAAAATGTTCTCTTAATTTTGAAGCTTTTCACATTTCAAGGACTACTTTCTCTCTTTTTCAGGAGTATTCAGCCACTTTATAACTTGTACTACAGAAGATGAATGGAGGTTATCGATGAAACTCCTTTTCCACATGAAGACTGGGCCAATTATTGGGTTGAAAGTGTAGTTAATTGTTCTATAGCACACTTTCCAGACTTGTGTGATTCGTATTCCACTGTCCTCAGACTGTCATAGAGATTCCTGTTTTTGGAATTTGAGTCCAGATTTATTTTAGACAGTCATTTTTAATTAACATATTGAAGCCCCCCCAAAAAAATATTAATCAGAAACCATAATTTAGATTGAAAAATTTTATTAAAATGTTCCCTTAATTTTGAATCTTTTTACACCAGCTTTCTTCAATCTAAATTATGGTTTCTGATTAATGTGCTTTTGGTTTCAATATGTTAATTAAAAATGACTAATATAAATCTGGAGTAAAAATCTAAAAACAGCAATGAACAACTTCATTGACATCTACTGAATTTGTATTTTAATACTGATGCCTGATAAATATGTTGGATAAAACATGTACTTACAATGAAAATATTACATTTTAATTTGCTCTCCGATTGGCAATAATCAATGTTAAGGCATCTTAAATTCATAATTTGAATTTAAAAGATAAAATAAAAACTCTTTTGCTAAGTACCCATCACTTGGAAACGAGAGACCACTGTTCCACCATCTTCCGTTGCCTCTTCCCCGAATTGACTCCCCTTAGTTGATTTTTTGAAAAAGTTGTTGAAAATGTTTACAAATCCCTATAAACATGTGAAATATTTGGTAATATTGTACCAAGTGGTCTATTTAATTTAAAACATTGAAATACCTTGAGAAATGTGCAGTACACACAAAAAATACCTAAAATTAAAAGTTAAAATTTTCGAAGGGGAACACCTACTCTACAATTAGTCCTCCACTCTCTGAAGAGCTTGGGCAACAGGATACGTTAAGAACTTTAATCGAAAGACCATTTTACTTTTTCACCTTACTATGTTATTGCATTATATACTACATACACTTAGTATGTAGAAATGCGAGAAAGTAAATGATTAAAGATGTTAATTCTCGATTAATTTAAATAAACAATTTAAACAATTCAATTTAGCCAAAATAATAATTAATATAATTCTCAATCATAAATTATTTAATAACTTAAACAATTGCTTCGAATTTTATTATAAAGTTTGTCATTGATTAGTGTAAAGGAAACCTAAGATGTAGGTCATTTTCCATGAAAACCCTCATATTTCAAAAATTGCAAACTTTCAATTTGTTTTTGGCGTTTTCCTACCACGACAATGTTGAAGATAGAGAATTTATTCCTTAATAAAATCTGTTTTTTTAAAGACAGATCTTGAAATAACATGTACAATTTTTCGAAAAGTTTTTTGGTAATTTTGAGTGAAATATAGATCATTTTTAAAGAATTTTTTCTCAAAACAGTCACTTTTTTTATTTTCTCCTTGCAAGAGTCAAGAAACGGTAAAGAAATTGGCGCTAGTCCAATTTCCGGCAAAAAGGTCACAAAATTGGATACAACAATTCAAAAACTACAAATTTGAAGATAGATTTCGCCCTAAAAATGTTTTAAACAATTAGATTAATAAAAAATCACAAAAATCATGTGCAATTTTTTGAAAAAACGAGTAGTTTTCGCATACATTAAGTTTATTTATGATTACCTATAGCAACGTGCTTTTTGGAAAAGTTGATATGGAAAATATTCGCTACTGTATAATAGAAATTATTTGCAAAGAAAAATCAGATACGGGTTTGGACTATTACCCCTAGAGCTTTACGTTCCACGATAAAGTGGAAAACAATTTTATGAATATCTACATTCCCGAAACAGCTAAAAAAAATTAAAAAAACGCGTATACAAGTTACTTTTACGCGAAGTTACTTTTCTGTTCAGAAGCAAAACAAGGGCCATTCTCAGTATTTGCGCAAATGATTTGGGAAACTGGATGAAAAATATTATCATAATGGGGGGGGGTGCATTGACACAAAAACGGAGATATAATACTTGTTACAGACATATTCAGACGTCTAAAATTTTACAGTCTAACTAATACATTAGATATCATTGTTAAAACCAGTACCGGGAGAGGTGGCTCAGGGTATCAACTGAAGTCAAGAATCTTCAACACTAGCCAGAAAGCTAGGTCTAGTTCTGTCGCTGTCTTGAGCAGAATTCTAGCGGCTGGCTGCTCTGATCGGTAGTTTTCCGAGGTTTTCTCGATCAACACCAAACAAATGCCGGAGCAGTACCTTAACAAACGGCCCATGGACCGCGCGTGATCTTTCCTTCCTCTTCTTTGTCCTACCCTTATCCCTTACATACACACACTTATACGCACTACAGTAACACGCCGGGCGAATGGTCAGAGGGCTTAGAGCTTGTCCTGGCTGGGGGCGGTATCCAGTTGGAGGGAGATACCTGATTGGGAAAAAACCCGCTAGCCGACAGGTAGGTCGGCGCCGAATCTCTCCATCCAGCGGAGGAAGATCACCTCCCTAGGAAAAAACATGTACTACAACTAAACCTAACCTAACGAGACCGATGACCTAGCAGTTAACGCGCCCGGAATCATCAATCAATCAAGAAAATCATTGTTAAAACGAATATTATTTTCCTTTTTGATGCTCAGTGTAGTTTCTAATTGGGTAGAAACAGTTATGCAGCGGAAAATATTTTACTTGGCACTTAAACTTGTGTATCAATTTTAATTGTTTAACGTCATCTGTGAGCTGTAAAATAATGACGATCTTAATTTTTTTGCAGTAGACTATTGATACTGACACCTGATGCATAAGATTTCAATATCGAGTTCTACAGTTACAGACATCTGTATTGGTAAGAAATATGTTCCCGCCTTGAGTAGATCATTCTTTTTACAAAGACCACTGAGTCGTAAATCATGAGGCAAATCAATGGTAGAATTCTTACCTTAAGCAAGAGATGTTTATAAGAATCACATGGGTGTGATTTGCTTATTTTTCATACAATTCTTTTCTGTAATCTAAAGGTCTGGGAGCTATGATATGTTTCCCTAAAATATTATGTCGAACCTCAGGCAGAACTATTCACTAAATATACACAACAAGCAACTTAACAAGCAACAAGCAACTGATTGAATTTGAAAGAATTCTGAATGTGTAGCATAATGAAATTAATTTTGTAATGAATTCATTTAAATGAATGTTCTATTTGAGGTTTCATTGCATAGAGAGACCCCAAAATTTTGTTGCCTTATATCAGTCAATGGCACGTCGTTCATAATCAATGGATTGAACAACTGTTTATTTGAAATGGAAAACTGCGTTGAAACATCGCTTACTATTTATTTGTAATTTCGGAATAAATTTTAAACATCTGATATTGTAATAGACACTGCTTCTTTATTGTTAAAAAATAGATGTATCATCAGCAAAGGAAACTATCCTCCCGTCTCAAATCATTGAGGACATTTCGTTTACGAATAGTAGGAAGAGAATATGTCTTAAAATTGAAGCCAGCGGGACCCTATGTGCAATTGGCAACAAGTAGGAAAGGTGAGAAAATAACGTCCCCTTCATTCCAGTACGATATTTCTACTCTCTGAGATCTCTTCTCTCTTGTTTAAATTCACGGATAGTAAAAGGTAAGCTTAGAAGAATGGCGGGATCTCCTTTTTGTTGAACACAATGAATTTTCGAAAATCACGGCAGTTAGAAATATGCCTAATGTGAGAAATGCCTAGTGCTATTGTATCACCACTAGTTTTCTTGAAAGAAAAGAACGAGTAGTTGTTGTGTAAATTCGTTTGGAAGTTAACGCAATTTATAAAAAAGGATCTGAAATACGGCATCAATTTTTACTTTCTCGCTATGGAGTAGAGAGGAAGTTATGAAATGCTGCGCGAAAAAACAGCGAATTTCTGGCAGAAAAACTCGTATTATAGGGCCCTGGTAACGAAAAAGTGGATAAAACCTGTTGCTATATTTAGGAAAAAATCTCTAGCACGTATGTATGTATATATATATATATATATATATATATATATATATATACACACACACACACACATACACACACATACATAGATGGATAGATATATTCAATTTATGCGCGCATTCGAAATTAGTAATATAGGCCATCGATCATGACTTGTTCTATTTAGCGTAGATATTTTCACAGCAATTTGCGTTTAGATGTACACATTGTCAGTAATTACTCTCGGTCATAAATATTTGTCTCAAAGGGGCAATAAAACAAATAGGCCAAACAACTTTTGAAACTATCTTTTTGCATTCACTGCGATTTTTACTTCGCACTAGATACTTTCCATGCTAGGGGTAATACATTGTTCCAAAAAACGTTCCCACAATTTTTTAAGGTTTCAGATAACTTAAAAAAATGATATCGTATACCCCACTCTCTTAAGGATGTGTGAATGTTAGAATAACCATAAAAGAGGTGAAAACCTTTTTAAATCTTCAATTCTTTAATTTTTTAAGTCTCAACCAAATAGTTGTGAATGTGGATTAGAAATGTAAATACTGCATTATACTATACGAGTTGGTTCTTCAAATTTGATGACACTAATTAGGGGATAATGTAATTTAGAGGTATCTACCATTTAAGGGTACCTCTAAATTACATCACTTCAGAGTCAGTATATAAATGATTTCAACTCGGCAACATTCTAGACTTCAACTTCGTCGCCAGCTCCTCTTTAATTGTTGAAATTACCACAACATTCTTCATTTTTGATGCAAGTATCTGACAATGCTGATATAAATGCAACAAACTTTCCATGTTGTATTTTTAGAAATAATATAAAATATTTTGTCTACTTCATTTTTTTTGGGGGGGGGGAGATTTGAAAATCGTAAAACAGCAGAATTTTTAGATGTATTATTATGATGAATTGTATTCTGTCAAGGCTTATCATTTATCCTTATTAATTTTGTCTTAATTCTTTTGAGAAACAAATTATTACATTGATTATACATATACAACGTATATTGCTTTGAAGTTCTCGTATCTGTTTGAGAATGCAGAGTCCCGTTCCGGATGCAGCAAGGACACAACTTGCATCTAGTGTGACGCATAGGATGCAAATTGCAAGAATGCAACCTGGTTCCAAAGTAAGATGCAAATTTGACGACATAAAAAATCCTTACCTATAAGCATGAGTCGTATGTGCAGCGTTTAATTGCGGTGCAAGTCGTGACGGGATCACATTACGACTAGCAACGAATATCTACTTTGAAATATTGTTCACATGTGTCATAAAACGTGAACGAGGAATTATTGGTTTCACGTTAAGTGTATTATACGTGTTCCGAATAGTAAATGACTAGTTGAGGAACAATATAGTATCGTTTTGGAAATGTTTGTTCGAGCATCTGTAACATAATTTTCTGCATACCCGCGATTGAATCGTTATGTTTGAGTAAATGGAGCAAGATACAAATAAAGACGTTTTTATTTTTTATTCATATTAAAAGATATGCGTCTCAAAATGACCTTGCGCTTTGACAACACACTGTTAGTACCACCTGCTCCGCCTGTTCGTTTCCTGAAAATGCCTCAAAACTGCAGGAAAAGCGACTGCAAGAAAGCAGGAATTAATGGTCTAACTTATGTTTCAACTGTGAAAAATGTTGCGTCAATATGACAATAGTTTCTAAAAATGAACCGAAAGGCTAGGAACAAGACAAGGTGAAGACATTGATCCTGATTAACCGAGGAAAGAGGACCTAGATATTGTTCAAGGTAGTAGATGTCAATCATTAGAAACAATATAGTACACAAGAGTTACAGTAGTAAAAGACCGGCTTTTACCATTTATTTTAAACAGATAACTATGAAAACCAGAGCTTTCGAAACGAACGCGTCGGCGAAGGTGCAGTCCATCGTCAGCCCAAATATTAATTTTATTTTCCTCGGTATTAATTACCTACTTTTCGTCTTAAAATTAAAATGTAAACCAATTCATAAAGCGTCGTACTTATTTGTACTCAATATTATTAAATGAAAATTACGTATAAGAGGAAATGATGGAGGCTAGGTGGAGAGCCATTTTCACAGTATCCATTGACATCCCAGTATTAAGTGTCATTTTCACACATCTAGGCGTATTTTGTACACTAACGGCGAAACTGTTGATCATAAAAGATACAATTGACCACAAAATCCTCTTATCATCTTTCATTCCATATCAGTTTAATATGTACGAAAAATGGATAGTTTTTAAGTTATATTGATATAATAATGAGAAAATTTCCGTTTTTTAAATTTTTCATTAGACATCCATTCAACCTGTCTTGGAAATACAAAGAAACAATGAAAATAAAGGAAGGAAGAAAAATTGTCTATTAAAATTTCTTATTTTCCAGTAAGTTATTGCATTATTTATTCTCTCCGCTGTTATGGTGTGTTCAATGAAATTGTTGTTAAACTTTGCGTAATCTAAAGACGTCTTTACAATAGTGCAAGGACTGTTTCATTTTCTTCAATAATATTTATTATTAACTCAGATACGTTTCGTGTATAAAAATAATGGTTGAAGTTGTATTTTTATGTTTTTTAAAAGAGGAAGTCCGGAGCCATGCCACAGACCATCTACATATTCATCATATTAACGTTGCTATCACGTAGAAATCAATTCCATTTATTTAATTCTGTCGGTCCCAAATGTTTAAGAAAAGGTACCATGGAAATTCAGATTCAAAATTTGTGCCATTTATTGAAATCTCTGACTTTAGATATTAGTCAAAGTTATAAATAGTTCTCTCGTAAAATTATCATTTTGTGGCATGTCTCTGACGCAACGCCTTAAATTTCTTATGCTGAATGTATTCTTCGAGATATCGTTTACGTTACCAATACGAAGAAATAGATTGTGTGTTAATAACTGTCAAGTAAACGAATTACGTGAATTACACAAGATGTAATTATAGCTAGGCTGCTGAACAAAAGCATACAATACATACATGGTTTCCCAAAAAAGCAGCATTCACACTGCTCAAGATCAACAAATAAAATACTCTCGTATAACACTGCAATATAAATGTAATAAAAACTGTCTTCACGAATATTCTATGCAATATACTAATGCAATAAATAGTTTAGTATACACGGATACACAGAACAGTTACTTATACATCAAGAATACAAAAAAGTTGCTTTTCCATAACGCAATTCGTGAATAACAAATATTTAATGGAGGGAGCATCTTCCTTGGAATCTTGCTGTTGCATAACGTCACCTGTTCGCACATTAAGATTACAGGGGAAATATGAGAATCAAATATTCATATTTTACCGTTAAAATAGAAACTAATCGTTTTTTTGACTTTTCTGGAAAATCTGGGTAGCGAAGGAAAACATATACTTCTCAAAAAACCAGAGGCTGCGTAGTTTTCATTCAATTTCTGCGCGCAATGAAATTTAGTAATATAATGTTCCAAGGAATGATTTAATTTATTAGCATATTATCTTATTGTTCTTAATTCAAGGAATATATCTTAATGAATGTGTCAAATTTGACATTCTTATAATATGTAAATATTTATTTTTCGTTGTAGATAAAACGTGATATATTGGACGTATGTTCTCTCTTATGCGTATGTCCTGATACCTGATTGTGGTTAGTTCATGGGAAATATCTTAACGAGTGTTTCAAACTGGACAATCATAAATATATAAACACTTCTCTTTCTTTCTAGATAATAAGTGACTTATTGGACGTATGTTCCCTTAGGAAGACTTCGTCGTGGACTACTAATTTGGAGGCCGGATATTAATTCTTAGGTTCTTATGGCAAATTTTTTCTTTAAATATTTTCCCTGAGTCGAACAAATAGAGTATCGTAGTAGAGTAGCGCTTATAAAAATTTTTTGCTAAAACCACTGGACTTGCCAAAATTGAGAATCTTCGAATTTGAAACGTTCGTGTATCTTTCGTTAGAGGGTGAGATGGTTGACGAATTAGTAGGATACAAGTTGCATATAACGACGTGACAGTTACAAATAATATGAGAAGAAAAAATGTACTAAGTAGACCCGCCACTTTCTAAGTAATAAAGCATTTTCAACATATGCTGTTTTTTATGGATAAAATCAAAAAAGATTTCTGAAGAATTGTTTACGTTGTCTTTGTTTGTAGGATACTAAGCATGTGTCCTTCAAAAGAAATAGATGAAATGGCCAAATTTTACTTCCATACAGACAATATCTGAACAATGGCTTCTACTGTTTCTGAATAATTACTCTTAATGAAAGTGAGAAATTTATTTGGTGCAACAGTCAATTTTACATATCTCCTTGATAGTTCATGGATTACACTCGATCACCTTTTAAACACGGAGATTCCTGAAGATAATAAAATTATGAGTTACTCAGTACGAATTTAAGAATCCCTATAGGTTTTCACACACTAGTGTTACTAGGTACGAACAATACTCTCTGTGTTTTGTTCCTTTGTCGGGCAGAAACAGAGTTCAAGAGGGTGAAGCTACGTCACACAATGCTCTAGCTGTTAAAGATGAGTTCAATGTTTGAAGTACTGCATTCATAGTCTTCTTAGAAGACTTCTCGAATAGGCTGCACCCAGATCACGAGTTAAACCGTGTTCGGAGGGACGAGGAAGTTGTCCTTACTTCATCTTTCTTTCTCCTCCTCCGTCGTTCAGGTTATGAGTAGCTCCCGTAGTCCTACCATGATATAAAGATTAGATTAGTATTCAAATGCGGTATTCAAATTTTAGTGACCCATACACGTCCGAGTCGGCGAAGTAGTTCTATCTAGGTTAAATTGAGCAATTGAGGGTGTTCCTTATAGAGCGTCCTGTTCCGACACATCTGGGTGCTAACCTAACCCATTAGTGCAACAAGATGGCAGGGTTACGTCCGAAAGGCTAGGGGCTTTCCTGGGACGAGTAAAATTCCCTCTGGTATTAAACTTGGTGTAAAGTGCAGTACCTTGCCTACCGTTGGGTACATTCACGTATGCAAGGTCCATGCAGGTCCAGATGGCAAAGCAGGTTTCATCACTTGCATGGCATATATACCTGATTGAAACAAAGGAAACAATGTCGGCTTACAATTCGGCGAGTGAAATAGTTTAATGATAAAGGATTACGGTTCATTAAAGAACGAAGGATCAGTATTGGAAATAATGCCCAATAGTGGTAATTCAATGTTTATCATTTTATATAAGAGAATACCACTTTTCAATTCAATTTCCAGAACGCGGCACTGACTGCAAAAAGGGCACTACTAGATGAGCAATTGTGTATTATTCTCTTATAATCAGGGGTCGTACTGAATGTTACAGTCCAATCAATGAGATTTTGTCATCTTCGTCAAAAGCACCAACAGAGATTACATTCTGGCATCAGAACAGGTGAAGACAGTGTATACAAAGGGAAGAGTTGCACTCAGCAGTCGTTAAATGAAACGTGAACTAGTAGCGTTATACAGCACATGCTTTCTCGCGTTATTTGCTATGGCTGCACAATATTGTACCACTACATGAAACTGCAAAAGCGTTTCCAACTAGCAAGCATTTTTTGTACACGCCAAGGCTCGAAACCAAAATCACCACTATTTTACTTTCCTTTGTTTAATACGAGGGGAAATTTTTTTAAAAAATGTTTCGTTTTCGAGAAAAAAAATCTTATTAAAAACACCATGCATTTAAAAACACATAATTAGACAAAAATACTCACGTTTTCGACAAATTTTTCATTACCTTATACCAAGGTCTGCCTTTAAACAACGGATTTGAATATGTAAAAATATCTTCAATGTTGCAGCTGCAGAAAGACGCCAAAAAAAGTTTGAACTTTTTCAGTTTTAGAAAACTCAGAGAGTTGAATTAAATTGAGGCCTGAGCCATTTTTTTAAGCGTACCTTGTTTTATCCGTAGAAAAAATTAAAGAATGGCATGTACCTACATGGATGTTTTTCTGCAGCAGTTAACTGTAGTTGTTATTTATTTATGTCATTTTTATCTCGAGCGCGTGATCGAAGAAAGTATTGTGCCTCAGCTGTGACAGGAGGTGTGAAAGGAGGGGGGGGGGGGAATTCTTCTATGTGTTCAAAGTAAGTCAAATCCTTAGTGTACAGCATGATCTGGGATGAGACAAATTTTTAGCTAATTTGCCTTTACAAATAGTTTTTATTACATGGAAATGAATATTTTCTCATCAATCTTCGCCAATAGATCTCATTGCTACCAATATTGATAATTCAACCCAGAGCTCGAGAGAACGTGCATAGATTGCAGTTATCTTTAGAGTATATCACACACGTTTTACTTTCTCGCCCTTACTTCGTAAGAAGAGAAAGTATTGTAATTGTGTGCCGGAAAAAAGCATATTAGCACTCTTATTGCCGGGCCTTGGAAATAAAAACGTGAATAAATCGTATTTCTATATACTACCGTAAATCACTTCTAACACGTGTAGTCGGAATCCATGTTTCGTGGGTCCTCGATACTGAAAAATTAGCAGCAAAAAATAGCAAAACGTCTGTCTCACTGTCTGTTAGCTTCCCTGCCTCCTTATATGCCTGTCTGTCCGTCCATTGTTAACGATAGAGCAGCCGATTTTCTCCAAAATTTATATTTCCTGATCGATTGAAATGAACTCAAGCCTCTCCGAGTTTAAGTAGGATGTTTGGATTTTTAGGGTGCTTTATATGAAGCCTCAACATTTTCAAAATTTTCTCGAAATTTGCTTCAAATTTTTTGATTAAACTTTGTCCTCGGATATCGTAAAGGACGTTTAAAAGAATGGCACAGGTCTCATTATCGTTGAAATTCCTGATTTTTTCGAAAACAATTTAAGACATTTTTGAGAAAATGGCGTTTGAGCGTGTCTGAAAATGCGGAATTTTCAGCATATTTTTTCAGAAAACAGTTGAGTTTTCGAGAAACTTTATATATTATTTAAATCACATGTACTTTTAAATACAATAATGTGAAGAAATTTCCGCTAACGTAAATAATAACGACGTTAGAGACAAATCAAAAAATTACATTACAATTACATCATGTAGAGTGTATTTATCGCTATCCGTGCCAAAAGTTTAAAGAAAAATTTGGAGTCGCTCTTAAGTATTTGTTTTGTAATTTTTTTAAAATTGCAATATTGCGCGAAACCTACCAAGGGTTTAAAAAATGTACATGACTTTAATTAAAGAAATAATTATGGAAAACAAATTTAAATTGAAGGAAAAATCTCTATCTTCAATTTTGTAGCAGATAGATGCCCCAAAAATTCCAAAATTTCAAAATTTTTTGAAAATGAGTTAACCCTAAAAATCAGACCTATTAAGTGTATTTTACTCTTTTGTTACAAGAAATTTAAAGAAACAATTTTGAGCCATTTTTTGAGAAAATTTTGAAAATGTTCGGGTGTCTTCATATAAAGTACTCCCAAATATTGAAGAACATTTTTCAAAATCTCAGTGCCTCGAGTCAAGCCCGATCGACCGGAGAATATCCATTTTGGAAAAAATCCTACGCATGGTTTAGGCCAGTGCTTGCAACTCAATGCTCTGTGACGTCACAAAAATCTCCTGCTCCAAACTGAACGGACGAGCAAAGGTAGTGCTGGACGCGGCGGCGGGCGTACAGTGTTCCAATGATGGTACGAAGTGGGAGGAAATGTTCGCTCAATAACTGCCTTTCTAAATTATATTTATTATCTAATTGTTTATGATTCAATAAAAATGTGAAAAAAATAGAACGTAAATTATTTCATAACAAAAAGCAATATTCGATTCTATTGTAGCCAGTAATTCCACTTTCATTCTTCTAACACATAATACTATTGGAGAAGACTTTTCTAACTTTTCTAATTTCTATTGGAGAAGACTAACATTCTAAAATATTACTTTATACAATGGTGTGTAAAGTGCCCATTTTAGTTCGTCCTGAACTAATAACTCAGGAACAAAAAAAAGTTGTCTGCCCCAAAGACTTGACACATGTTTCTCAATGCGTTGAATCCGAATTCGAAGCCAGAATTATATTTATAATATATATA
>BOPP01000027.1:11141112-11161834 GCA_017312745.1 Gryllus bimaculatus | reverse complement strand
GGTCGGGTCGGGTCGGGTCGGGTCGGGTCTGCCTTGTGTTGTCTAGTTTTTCCTTTCTGACCTTGCATTGTTTGGTATCGCCTTGTATATCTAGTGTGGTTTGGTCTGGTCTTCTCTCATCTGTTTTTGACTGTGGTCGTGTCGTGTGGTTTCTGGTTTCTTTGTGACTTTCGGCGTGTTTTATCGCAGAGGCAGATCCAGAGACAAATTTCAGAAGGTGGAATTTAAAGTGTTTTGGTCGAATGAGGTTAATAAAAAATTTTAGAGGAGAGGGGGTTCCTTGTTTCTCTCCCCGTTGATCCGCGCCTGTTTATAGTGTCACGTCTTGGGATATGTCTTATAAGGTGATAATCGTGATTTGTCGTGTTTCGTCGGGTCGTTTGTCCGGTGTCATTTCGTCTTGCTTGGTATTGTCTTTTTTCTTTCATTTCTCCTGTTTTCTTTTTTCTTCCTTTCCTTACAGTTTCTTTTTCTATTCTCTCTCTTCTTTTTTCCCTTCAAAATTTCAAATTCCTTCTTGTACCAAATAGTAAAGATATAGTATTTCGTCCTTGTTTTTTGTTTTACTTTTTTCTTATCCCTTTCCTCTTCTTCCAATTCATTTCTATCACATTTGGAAATATTTTTTTCTTTCAATGTGTGATGTAATTCAGTTCAGTGTGTGTACATATTAGCGTCGAGTGTTCAAGTGATGTTTTGAACTGTTTTTAAATAATGTGAAGCGGGTTCACACACATTATATATACTATGTGATCAAAAGTATTGGGACTCGTCGCATATGGTGTTATGGTGTGGTTGTGTTTCTCATGGAAGGAGCTTGCACCCCGTTTGTTATGGCACTATCACGGCACAGGCCTACGTTGATGTTTCAAACACCTTCTTGCTTCCCATTGTTGAAGAGTAATTCGGGAATGGCAATTGCATCTTTCAACACGATCGAGCACCTGTCCATACTTCTCGGCCTGTGGCAGTGTGGTTACATGACAATAACATCCCTGTAATGGACTGGCCAGCACAGTGTCCTGACTGAAATCCTATCTAACACTTTTGGCATGTTTTGGAACGCCGACTTTGTGCCAGGCCTTACCGGCCTACATCGATACCTCTCCTCAGTGCAGCACTCCGTGAAGAATGGACAGCCGTTCCCCAAGAAACCTTCCAGCACCTGATTGAAAGTATGCCGGCGGGAGTTGAAGCTGTCATCAAGGCTAAGGGTGGGCCAACACCCTATTGAGCGCCACGAACTCGTAAGTGATTTTCAGCCTCGTGCCCGGATACTTTTGGTCACATAGTGTACGTTCAGCTCAGTGTAGCAAGTGCAAGTTTTAGAGTGATTACCAGATCTGATGTATGGTGTCATGCAGTTATGTGGGGTATCGAGTGTTCAAGTGAAGTTTTGTGTTGTGTTGTAACATAATAAGACGCATGCTCATTGAAGTGTGTGAGAAGCGCAGAGCAGCAGTGCTGTGTGTTGTGATAATATTATGTTGAGCTTAGAGTACCAAGTGTAAATTTTAGTGATTACGAGATGGTTGTGCTATGTGGGATGTAATTAATTTCCAGTGTATGTAAATATTAGTGTCGAGTGTCAGTGTGGTGTGTAGTGTCGTGTGTAAAGTAATGTTTTGTGCTGTTTTTAGATAATGTGGCGCGTGTTCATTGAAGTATTTTAGAATCGCTTAAGAGCAGTGCTGTGTATTGTGGTAATAAGTTCAGCGAACCAAGTATACATTTTAGAGTGATCACGAGATATATTATGCGGTTTCATATAGTTTTGCGGGATATAATTTAGTTTAGTGTGTGTAAATTATAGTGTTGAGTGTTCCCGAGATGTTTTGTACTAATCATGTGGTGCGTGGTCTGTGAAGAACGTTCGATTTGTGTGGAGAAAAATTATAACTTTAAAACGAGCAACGTAATGCAAATGCTGAGATGGCCCCTTGTTTTGCTTCTGGAGATAAATGTAACTTCAAATTAACTTCTCCTCATAGCACGCCACACACAGTTTTTAACTGTTTTTGACGTAAATAATTAAATAAATTGATGCGGCTATTCTAGCAAAGACCACGACAGTACATGAGCCATAGGCCTACCGGGGAAGGAGGGCTCAATAAATTATACTCCTAACGAGTGCTATGCCGAACCGCAAGGTCACTTGGAAGACGGCATTCTTAACTAGCGGGAATGAGCAACATACTGAAATTTTTCCTCCTCTTAGTGCCACTAGAAATTAGTCGACTACCAATCAGATTTTCTCTTAGAGCCTGAGATCACTCAATGATCTAATTTTTGTCACTACAACACCACATACTTTCTTGCATTATTAATACATTGACTATTTTAGAAAATTCAATGTTCGGCAAAAAATGGGCAGGCGCCTTCCTTTTAAGCGTCCCTTGTTTTATACATGGAAAAAATTAAAGAGTTTTTGGTTTTGCAACATTTTTTAATTAGGAAAAAATAATTAAATTTTTTAGAAAATGTATTTTTTAATAAATTGCATTCGTTTTAAGCACATTACGCAAAAACTACTCGCATCTAAAAAATGACCCATGATCATTTTTAGTTGTTTTGGAACGATTGTGGTTTAAGGCAAAAACCCCTATCTTCAAGATCGTACAGCCAAAGGTCACTCAAGGCGTCACTGCAGTGCCACTGACTTGGAGGTCCTAAGTTTTGAGTCGCGACGGTGGCAGGATTATCGAAACTGGCTTGTAAACCACGTAGAATTCAGCCGCTGTCTAGAGGAGAATTTTCGCGACCGGCTTCCCTGATCGGTATTTATCCGTGGTTTCTTCGATCGTCACCAGACGAATGACGGAGCAGTACCCTAACTTACGGGCCATGGACCGCGTGCGATCTCTCCTTCCTCTTCTTTGTCATTTCCTCACCCCTTTCTTACACACACTCACATGCACCACACATGCTACCACCTGAAGATCTAATATGAAAACTAACTGTGTACATTATAACGACGATAGAGATGTTTTTCCTTAACGAAATCTGTTCTTTAAGGATATAATGAGATGACTCGATATCTCACGTGTGTTGTCAGAAGCCCACGCGCATCGAAACTCCCCCGCCCCCATCCCCCCGTCACATTAGCTACGCGCATCTGCTGATCGGAAGGGGATTCGAAGACTCATAAAACTCGACAAAGGGCGACAGCGTCGCTCTTCCAAAGCCACCCTCCTAATTGCAACAAAGAGTCTGAAGCCACCCCGCTCTAGGACTCCCGCCCCGAAAAGCAAAGAACCCACTCCACATTCATCAAACCGCCTCCCGAACACTTGACATCCTCAAAACTCGGATTATCTTTGTCTCGCAAATTCCCTATCGCAAATCCTTTGTGACTAGCTATAATTCTTCACCCAGAGCGCCGGATCCCAGCAGATGTCCCCCCGGCCACCCATCGTCAACAATAGGTAAACAGTGACACGATAAGATTATGTAGGTCATCAAAGTGGGAACTGAGCCAACCAATAGGCATCCACAACCCTACAGAATATTCTAGAAGTAGATACGCGAACCAATAGTGGCGTAGAGCGTCACGCACGTGACCAGAGGGCACGTACACCGAGAGATGGTATCTCAGAGCATGGATGAGAGAGGCGGATGCTGTCTGAAATCCATCGAGAGAGGTTTGATTTTCATCGAGAAAAGACGCATTTCTTTGCACACACAAAAAAATCGAGATCTGTGACTGCATAAAATCGCCACTTCATAGCTGCAAAGTTTTCGCTCCACCGGATACCATCCTCTCTAGTGCACTATTTGGAATCGTTCTCAAGCGAAATAACCACGTCAACGAAAATTATTCCGTTCTGCGGACGAAAGCCAGAACGTGCGAAAATCACCTGTCACGGTGAGCAACCTGCCGCGACGTGCATTCCGAAGCGGGTAGAGTGACGTAGGGTGGCCCTACCCAGTAAGAAAAAATGCAGACCTTCATCATCGGAACGAGAGCGAGGGCCTTCAATCCAGTCATCGGTGCGTGCGGCAAACCCAGGATCGCTCCAGTGCGACGCGAGCCCGCACCAACCACTCAGTTTACGACGCCGCCCTTTTTCTAGCGGCACCACCAATCCAGTACGGTGACGAGCAATTCTCTACAGCGAGGTAAACCAAACTTTATCGCTGCAGGCCCCTGTCCAGAATCAAAAGTGTCACGCTAGTGGGCAAAGAAGGGGATGAGTTGTTCCAAAGATATTACATGTCCATGTAATAGAATTGTGTCATTTTGAATAAATGTGTGCCCGCCTTTCTGACGGTCAACACTTAAACCATTGAAAAGGTTTTAATTAATACGGTAAGAGCATGCGCATCATCCCGACCCAGAGCGACTCACCACTTGAGATCTGTAGGCTGGCACAGGAGACAGGTTGGTATCGCGTTTGGCGCCCTCATCTATATAAATTTAGCGCAAGCGACCTGACATCCTCCGTTAGGTCAAACATTCACGTGTTTGGACACATTTTGGGGCCTCAAAGTAACCGACGTATTCCGACGGGCAGGTTCGTCACAACCAGCAAATCTTTTCTTCCACACCGACTCGAACTTATGTTCTCACAGTTAACTCGCCGTACTCTTTACCACTGCACCGAGTAGTTATTTGAACATACCAACTCGGGCCGACGCGTAAAAGTCTAATTGTCTAAACGCAATATTTCCAACAGGCAATTTTCGAAAATTCAGAGAGATCAAATAAAATGGGACATCAACCATTCTTTTAAACGACTCATAAGTGGATCAGCGGTAGGTTGTGAAGTCAATCACACTGATCGACACTGAACATTGATCGACATTTTATCAAAAATACCGGCAATTTCTTTACCTAAACACTCAAAATACGCGAGGCGAGTGTATTTAATATGTATTATCAATAAAAAATCAAATTCTAATAAACGTGACGCAAAAATTGTTGCTGATATTTCTGATATTAGAAGCAATTCTTCGTTAACGTTCGTGAAGTCGTTACGCGGTTTTTCAGGACAGTATATATAATTTGTAGTTCCCGTTCCTAATTCCCGTTTAGTTTTCTTGGTCATTCTCGTATCTGGAATGTTCAACAAAACAAAATACAGGCATTTCCATATGCAAATAAAGGATATCATTCGGTCTACCACGCCGTCGGCGACACTGGGTTGTATAGCTTTGTAAAAACATAGGCAAATTTAACTTACTGAAAACTAAGACGTGTTGTAATTGTTTGTGATAAACTGAATCTAATGTATTAAAATCGACATTTATTTCTTCATATTTATGCGCTGCCTTATCATTCATCCGATTACGATAGAACGTGGCCAACGTATTGCTTGCACTTGCGCGAAGAATTAAGGCGTAGGGAATGTGCGTATGTTTGTCACACATAGACGCTCGTCGATGATTTTATGCATTTATGCTGGCTTGAGCGCTCCTGACCAGTTCCACGCAACCTGCCGCCCTTCCAGTATTAAGGGCGTCTTCGCTGCATATTCTGCCCCTGCGATTGTGAAATATCGGATGGAATTATTATTTGAAAGTTATCTCGGACAACTAAATCACATTTCTCCAAAACTTTCATTTCGAATGCATGCGCAATCTTGAGAGAGAACGGTTTAATAATAGGATATTTGCAACTAAACTATGTCCAAACCAGGACATAGAACTGCTTGCCAACTCAATGCTCTGTGAAGATAGAAGAACTTCTCTCCTGCTCCGAACGGACCGACTGAGCAAAGGCAGTGTTGACGAGGTGCTGCGCGTACAGTGTTCCAATGATGGTACGGAAGTGAGGAAAAAGGTTAGCTTGATATTTACGTATTTAAATGGTATTTATTATCTAAATGTTTATGATGTGATAAAAATATGAAAAATTTAAAAAAATAGATCATAGATTATTTCATAACACAAAGTACTATCCGACTCTATCGTAGCCAGTAATTCCACTTTCATTCTTCTAACACATTACATTATTGGAGAAGACTGTTTTAACATTCAAATACATTACTTTATACAATGTTATGTAATATACCCATTTCAGTTCGTCCTGGTCCAAAAACACAGTGAACAAAACATTGTGAGACCCAAAGACTTGACGCATGTCGATATGTTAAATCCGAATCCCAAACGAGAATTGAGCCACCACTTTCTAGTTTTTAACATTGCGAAAAATACATGTGAATAGTAGATTTTTGTCTAGATTGGTGTCTTGTAGCATTATAATGTACAGAAGACAAAATTTGTCAGACCCAAGACTTGACACATATTTCTTTATCTATGTCGACGCGCTGTATCCGAAGCCAGAATTGCGCCACCACCTTCCAGATGTTTTTAATTGCAAAAAAAAAAAAAAAAAAAAAAGAAAAAAGAGAGAAATTTACAATTTGACGGTGATTTTCACGATTAAAAAAATAACTGGGGGCTGGTGGCGCAATTAGACTTCGGATTCAGCGCGTCGACATAAAGACACACGTGTTACATAGAGAAACACGTGTTAAGTCTGTGGGTCTGACAACTTATTTTCATTTTGTGGCTGTGTAATTAATGTTAACAAATAGATACAAATAAATACCCGGTGGGGTCGCTTGGGATAAGTTGGACTGCAGGCTTGATTATTTTATGTACAGTTTTTTCCGAGAATGGTGTAAATCCCCGTGATTTTCAGTACCTTTTCCATAACCATCTATCTGCAAAATCTTTTTCTACTGTCGGTTCAACTTTTTAACATACTGCAGTTCTTTTGACAACACTAAACACTTCACCATTGTTACGGTATCTACAAGAATAAACATTTCTTCCCAAATCGAAAGAAAATTAACGGGCGTAGATGGACTCTCATGGTGCCTGAAATACCGGCAAAGGCCCACTGCCACTGCCAAGGTTTTCGTCACCGGCAACAGCCATCTCTCTCCCTCCCCCTTTGCTCGCGCTGCTTCTCTTACCGTTTGCTCGCGGAGGGGAATGGAGTTCCGACGTCATTTCTGTGCCATTTGCCATACGCTGACAGAACAAATCCATACTCGCGAAAAAGTATTTTTTCTATTAAAATTTTTGCAAAGAGCAGCGTAAAACGTGATCGGGTCAACTAGTGTTTCACAAAAACCTCGCTTCTGCCTGAAGAACGATTCGTCATTTTGGAAGTGGGGGAGGAGAAACTACAGTACAGCGAAGTACACTCCAAAATTTTTACGAGTGTAAATTACAAATTTTTATCTTGTCCCCCAACAAATATTACAGATTAAAATTTGAAAAAAAAATCCATTTTATAGAAGGGGTAACTTCTAAGTAGCTCGCTATTTATCGTTGATATTTTACGTAAAATAACTACAGTGTGATGTGAAAAAGCACAGAAATTATAAGGTTGTTACTCTAGCCTCTCTTTGAAACATTACTTTCTGAATATCATTCGCGTTCGATAGTTTGGATTGCAAATATTATCTGAATAAAGACTTAGGTAGAAGAATATTACTTAGATTTATGAGCCAGAGTTTACAAAATCCAATGTACTTTATTTCAAAAAGCTACAACAACCTAGTGTTGATTGATGTACAAAATCGTAAATGTCTATAAACGTGATTAACAGCGCGGCTTGAAACAAAAATGGCCGTCATTTTAGAACCATGTTAAATCATTATTTGCTTTCGAACAACGAAAACATAGGGGAATATATAAGAGTACAAAGTATTTTTTCTGAGGTCGCGTGACCAGTGCGGGACCACATAAAATAGATTGACAGTCTTGCAATATTCGAAAATTCGAAGAGTTCGGCTGGAATGAAACTACTGACACTTATTTAACGTTTGATATGTACGAGGAGAAAATTTAAAGAAAACTTTGGGATAGTTTTTTAAAAATTGCCCAATTTTTTCGCAAAACGAAGCGAAAACTACTCATATTTTTGAAAAAATGTTTTTCTGTCGAAAATTACAAAACGATTACAAAACAGTACTTTCTCACTTTAGAAAGTAAGGGCGAGAAAATAAAAAAGGGACAATTGCAATACGTAATCATAATTATACGACTTTTAAGAATAACGAGTTTTATACTCTTTAAAAGTGTATTTGAAAAATACGTGTTAGTACACGAAATCTAAGATAAAGATCATATCTCGAATTAATAATTATTATAATATAAATTTATAATAATATAATATTTTAAACGGTCACATTATAAGAATGAGTAATTTACAAAGATATTTTAGAAGAATTTTTGAATTTTGTTTCAGCCCTACAAATTGTAATCTGTCACTAACGTCAAACTGATACATGATTTTTCAGAGTAGTTTAAATTCTAAAGCTACCCAGCCTGCTTTGGTTTCGAAAGAGCGAGATGTTGCAAACAATATAATTTCATTGTCTTAAATTAAAATAATTATCTGATTTCCTCCAGTTTAGCTACGCTAGTTTCTCCTTTACACATAATTTGAAATCATTTCCTATACTTATCGACTTACCTTTATAAATTTTATCTTCATTTTCATTTTTTTCATACATTTGTAGAGTATTTCTCAGTAGTCTAGCCTAGTAACTTTATTAAGAAACTTTTGTTATTTTGTTGAGAGCGTGCGGTTTGTATACCAATATATGTCAATTCGCCAAAAGGGCTCAAAGTACGGATATATTAAACGAGTCCCGACAAAGTAATTGGTTGTAAGTGTGTGAAATATCAAGTACGTAATATCTGCCAAGGTGTTGTAGCAGAAAATATGATTACTAGTAGTAAAACTGAACAGCCTGTATTATCGGCCTCTATTGCATTCTATTGTCTGTAGATAAGAGTGAACATTTGACTTTTTTGAAT
This sequence comes from Gryllus bimaculatus, assembly GCA_017312745.1. NCBI lineage: Eukaryota > Metazoa > Arthropoda > Insecta > Orthoptera > Gryllidae > Gryllus > Gryllus bimaculatus. The sequence goes on along the minus strand of BOPP01000027.1, from coordinate 11,153,053 downwards.
ATATTGTATTTATCAACGTTAGATTACTATAACTTTCTGTGCCTTCAATACAATAATAACTATTGAAACGTTCTAAATAGGGGTCAGTAACCCAGATCTATTTCTCACACACGTGACAAGAGACATTTCTTAGAAACATTTACATTTTCGTTCTTTCATGCTGAAGAAACCACTAGAGAACGGCTCATGGGTATCGTTCTTCTATTTTTAATCTGTTGTTTATTTTCACAAGTATTCTAACATTGTAATTACTAAGCTGAAAGGAAGGAAAAAATGACTGCCGATGTGAAGAATCAAGGGCTTGGAATTATACTGAGTAAATATACAAGGAGTGAATTCCTAGAATTTTTTTCGGGGGATGCATAACAAGGATTATGAAGAAATGTCCGTTCCAGTTTCTCTTTTTTGTCTCACCGAAATTTTTAAAATGGGAGAGGTTTGATGCGTTAGCCATAATTGTCCGTCTATGTTTGTAAGTCCCAGTGGTACATATACTCAACAACAAAAACATCTATATTATAGTATTTGTTACAGCTACTTGATAAACTCCGCTAGATTCCGACCACTTCTTTATCAGACCTACATTAGTTTTTAAAACTAAACAATTTACTCTTGCAGATACAAATATTCCAACTAATCTCACCCAATATTCATACAAAATTAAAAATTTTAATCCAAATTCAGATATTCAACGGATTTCATATACATTAACACCTGCAAAATTAACAAATTCGTAAGCATTTTAATTCTACTAATTGTACATCTTTATGCTCTTCACTGATAAAACTAATAAATTGTATGAAATAAGATACATTTTCATATCACCTTAACTGCAAATCTAAGCAACATGTATGAAACACTGAAACAAATTTATTCAAATAATTTTTAATAACAACTCGCCTCTTATCTTTATCCCAGTATTTTTACTTAATTCAGTATTACACTACTCATTATAGACCTTCACAAGCCATTAAGTCGATTCTAAAATTTTATACAAACAATTATTTTACACAAACCTGCGAGATCTAGACGAGGTATGGCATTATTATTATTATTATTATTATTATTATTATTATTATTATTATTATTATTATTATTATTAATCATTCGTGATAACAGTACGTGTGCTTTAAATGAAGTCATAAGGTTTCTCGAAAAATCTACCGTTTTCTGTGAAAACTAGCTCAAAATTCATTTTCAGAAAAGCTTCAACGCCATTTTCTCAAAAGTGACTTCAAATTTTTTCTTCAAACATTTTGAATGGATAGTGGCAATTGCACTCTTTAATATGATGTAAAGTTGATTTCGATGTATTTTTTTCCCAAAATTACACAAATGTAATTTCTTTTGAAAGATCTCTCACGCCGTTGATATGAACATTTTCAGCCATTTGTAAACGCTATTGTATTTGTGAGTGCAAGTACTTCAAATGACAACAAATGAAGATTGTCGAAAACTCAACAATTTGTCTGTGAAAAAGAGCTTCAAATTTCGAATTTACAGTAGCGCTTAAACGCCAGGTTTTTATAACGGCTCCAAAGTTTTCAATGAAAATTGCCATTTAGAACGAGGTTTGCCTGTTATTTAATAATATTAAAATAATATTTCCGTTCTTCAATTAGGAAACCGAAAATTTAAGAAAATGTCGAAAAAACGCACTTTGGACGGCGATAGATGGCAGCAGGCAAGAATATGTGGCAAGTTCGAATAGCTAACCGATACCAAAGGAAATAGAAAACTAATTCGGGAAAGTCTGTGTCATTCTGTAGCTCCACTAAATTAATTAGTTATACGTTTTAGATTATGCATTTAAAAAATATATTTCAATTACTCTAAATTACATTCGGTTTTTTAATAAATGCCATGTGCAATTATACTGATCTTTTTACTAAATAATGTATAAACTATTCAGAAATATATTTTTTATATTTAATTTTTGTAGTCAGAATCCACGTTCTGTGGGCCATTGATTCAAAAACACTGGCTGACGGCAAAAGGTGTCTGTCCGTCTGCTTTTTTTCTTTGAACAATACTAGCGTCTAAACAGTAGAGACCATTTTCTCCAAAATTGATATCCCCGTTCGATTCTTACTCAAGCTGGTAACAAACATTTTTAGTTTTTGATGGTACTTTATTATTAACATTTTCAAAATTTTCTCAAAAAAGCTCCGAATTTGATCCATTTTAGTTTTTCCTCGAATAGCATGAAAATGCTTGAAATGGCACAAGTTTCATTTTCGTTGAAATTCTGAATTTTCTAATACTGCAAAAGTTCAGTTTTTTACCTCCTTCCTACAACTCCAAACATTAAACAAAGTGCTTTTTTTAATGAAATCTATTATTCAAAATCAGAACTTGAAATAGGGTCACATAAAATTTTTCTCAAATGAGAGATTTCCGCGTGATTGGCGTGAAATGTAAGCAATTTTTAAATAATTATTTTCTCAAAAATAGTTTCAATTTTTTTCTTAATTGTTCTCCTGGAACTGACGCTTCCAAAATGGATCAGGTTCCCTTTTCGGCGAACTCTCCGTATTTCCGACACAAAAAGTAAACATTACAAATAAGGATAGATTTTTTACTTAACAAGATCTGCTCTAAAAATGCAGATCTTTGAATAAGATCATATACATTTTTTTTAAGAAAAACAAGTTTTTGCGTAATTGTTGCTTGAAGTAATGACAATTTATAAAACAAACAATTATTAAAAAGGGTTAGATTTTTACTTTCTCGCTACGGAGTAGAGAGAAAGTTATGTACTGCTGTGCGAAAAAACGTCGACTGCTCGAAAAAAAACTCCCATTTCAGGGTTCTGGTAACAAAGAAGGGGATAAATCCAGTTGCTAATATTAAAAAAATCCTCTAACACGTGGTAGCGCCAGAATCCATGTTTTATTGTCCGTCCGTCTGTAAACAACGCTGGCGGCTAAACTGTTCAGCCGATTGTCTCCAAAATTGATATTCCCTGATCGATTTGGCTGATGTTGCGGTCCCTTGAATTTGAAACCGATATTTTAATTTTGGGGGTACTTTACATGAATCCCTCAGCACAAAATTCTCAAAAACAAGGATCCATTGTTTGTTTTTAAATTCTGTTGTTGAGTAGTGTAATGGACGTTTAAGTGTGGTGCAGGTCTCATGTTCGTTTCTCATTAATGAAATCTATTCCTTAAAGATAGAGTTTGAAATAAGGTCATGTACGGAATTGTAAGTACTTTTCACGAAATTTTGCGTGAAAATACGGGCGAGAAAGTACGTGCTGCTGTAGCTCCACTAGTTTCTTCAACGGATTTCTCCGTATTGAGCATCGGATACGTAAAAAAGTGCACGTCTTGTTTTCTTTGATTTATCTGAATTTTCGAAAATAACACAAGTTACAAATAATGCCATAAAGTATGTGCTGGTATAGTACGACTAGTTTGTAGGAAATAAAGACATCCATGGGACGCTCAAACACAATGCCGAAAACGGCCGAATTGGCTCAAGGCAACAATTGTGTCCACTGCAGCAACTCCCTCCGTGATGCTCTAAGATTCGAGTCCCGACAGTAGCTAGATAGCTAGGTCACATTCAACCGCAGTCTGAAGATTTTTGCTGTAATCGGTAGATTACCTTTTTTTAAGTTCAGTACTCGGGGAATGCCCGTGCAGAGCACTTAACAAACAGCCCATGCATCGCGTGCGATCTTTCATTTTCCTTCTTTGTCTTATCCTCTTTCCTCGTACACTCGCACTTACATGCACTACACTACCAAACATGATGGGTGCTTGGAGCTTGAACCGGCTGGGGCAGAGCCCCACTGGTGAAGATGGGGAGAATTTAGCTTATATGTTCACGGGACTAATGCACATGTAGCTTCTGGAAACAAAATGTTCAAACAGTCAATAATTAAAAAAAAAACTAGTGTGATGTCTCCATTTCGGATTAATTTGATTCCCTGTTTCCCTGTTCCATTCTTATATTTTGACCACTTTACACGAAGTATTCGTACTCAAAATACGGTATTCGTATCGTAAACCGCTGTTGGTATGTAAATGGTATTATATTTTATCCTAATTTGTAGTTTGAAGAAAGGTCCAGGTAACATATTTTCTTACTTCTGTATCTATTTTCATAGTTCTATAACATCGCAAAAGTCATAAGAAGTACCTTCATTTCTTTTCTTTTGTCGATGCCAGGGAGTTTTTATCATTATTTCAATCTCTTTACGTCACGAATTGAATAATCCACGTTTACTCCTTCAGTGAGCATGGCTTACTAGTCAAGGAGGATCCCCATCCCTCCTTCGTTTTGTAAAGATTTTACAACTCGACCACACTTGCCATTTTTATTTTATATCATAGCAATATTAATCATGAACTTAATAACAGCTACACACGTCTTACATTTTCATTCTGTTTTGAATGACGTCGACTGTGTCGGTTGAATTTCATGGACTCAGGAACTTCAATTTTTAAAAATAATGAGGGAGAAAAGAGTAACTAAGTTGGATGAAGATAAGGCAGCCAGTGTGAGCAGTGGCAAGATGAGGCAGCCAGTCTGACTGTTGAACTGTGTTTTGAGGCCTCACACTTACCACATACTTATAATATAACCATTATAATATTAATACCATAACTCAGCAATTAATTTATTCTTTTCAACGACGACTAGAAAATTTAAGCTTCGTACAACCTGTTTCAATCTCTTGAAATAAAGATCTGATGCTACTTTGAAAGGTATTTGAGAACATACCACACTCATGTTTTTATTTAAATATAATTAAATGAGTGGCTAAGTTCGATACATAAACAAAATAAAAATTGATATTGATTGATATTATAATAATATCAGTCAATATAAAATATTGATTTATAATCATTTTAAATAAACAGAAGCGCAGATGCACAGAGCTGGACCACGTGCTGACGAACGTACAGTTACGTTTTAGATTAGTCGAATGAACATCATCACGCATTAGGTTAACACAAAGCTGCGGGCAAGTGGCTAATCTCGAATGTAGGTGGTTGAGTTTTAGATAATCACAGAGCCACGGAAATGAGTAGTTCGACGACTAATTGTCGAATGTACATGATCGCGTTTAAAGTTAACAAGTCGCGGATGCGTACGGCAACACGGCGAGACGAAGACTATATAATCACATTTTGAAATTAGCAGAGAATGGAGCCGAGGCGCACTGCACCGAAGACTGATCTCTTCGTTTCCGTTATGAGCGTATTGTTTTTTGCTTTTTTTTAGGATCAGCCAATCAGAGATGGCTTGAACAGTTATTAGATTATATGAGTTTTATTAACTTAAATAAATCGAACAGGGAAGACTGTTATGAACAATGGTTAATTAAAGGCAGTATTTAATGAAGTGTTCCAGTAGTCTTCTTGTAGTGGAAAATCTTATGGGAGTGGGAAAAATCTTATGTTTGATACTGGAACCCAACTCCCACCGTTTTTGAGAACCATGTGAGGGAACTTTTCAAATATGTGATGGAATATCTGTCGAGTCGTTTTGTACATTACGGTGTAAAACATATATCTCGTGGACTTTGATCGATACGTAAAATACGTAAGCCTCAAGAACGCATCATTTGCGAGTTATGGACGATGGTAATGTGTGTTGAAGAGTAATGTGTGTTGCAAATTGCATGTGATTTCCTTTCTAGGCCATTTGTATTCGAACGTCTATATTTTTCGCCTTAAATATTTTTGATGCCAGGACTGAAGAACTATTCCGTATCCAGCAATAACATACTTACGGTGCTCTGGGTTGACGGCTTCTTATAAATTGAAGAAAAATATCAACTATCCTTAGTGTATTATAGAAGATGTCAACGTCTCTTAGCAATTGTGGCGATTGTTTGAAAGTGAACGTAACTGTCTTAACTTTCGAATATGTCGTTTGAGTAACCGAGATTAAAATTATTTATGGGCTACAACTCAAGAGGAGTTAATATAAAAGAGTGAGTGCGGAATGTGTGGCCTTGGGGGAAATGAGGTAACAAGAGTGATGAAGGAAAACGCAATAGAGGTCAGCCTGAAATGATTAGTAGGAAAACCAACGTGCCATGTAGGAATCCATTCTGGTCTAGGTGGCTCAGTGGGTAATTGTGCTAATGAAACTGCCCTAACTCAGAGTTGCAAAATCAAATCTAGTGTTTTAATGGAGATTTGATCATGTTAGTATGCGATTGAAAGCTAAAACACAAAGTTAAGAGACCTAACATCTGTTCAGAATGCCGTTCATTAATTATTTATTTGCTGTTGATTGTAATTAATCAATTAATGAGTATTATTAGAGCTGGATTACCGTAAGTAAAGCGACATTTATTAGAAATTTTGTTTAGAGTCCAACTTAACGAACAGAAAAGTAAGGGAAAAATAGATGCAATGCGTTGTAGAATTATTTACTATTCTTTTAAATATAAATTATTTTCTATTATGTATTCACTTCATGAATATGTGAACTGAACATGATAGTCTCCATGTAATATTCAAATAAATGGCATAATGGTTTTAAGAAAAAGAATACATTTCACAAAACATTTGATTTTATAAAAAGGTGCAGACGTAGTAATGTACCATCCCCTGATTCCTCATAGCCCGTCTGCATACGGTTTGAAATTTTGTTGTAATACCGTTTCTGCTTTTAGGAATTATCGCTTTGTTTAATCACATTAAAAAATATTGGAAGCTTCATCTGGGTCCATGACCTAGATCAGTCTGTTTATCCAGTTCCCCTTAATGAATTGAACAAATGCTATGATATGTCTTATTTTCCTTGTGGACAGAAATGTAGCTTTCTGTCTCTTCTCGAACATCAAATACTATTTTGTCATTAGTTTTTGGCAAGCAATAAAATTTAATACATAAAAATAATGAATCCATTTGGTGCCGTGCCACTCTGAACAGCAGAGTATTTCAACATTTTCACTCAAATGACTAGTTGGATGTTTATAAAAAGCGAGTTACTGCACCATAATTTAATAGCTCTAACAAGTTTTGACGCACACGGGTCCATTGGTTTGAATATGTAAATATTCTTAAATTTTCCCCAAGAGTCTAGCAATAAATATTACAGTAATACTAAATCAATGTGGTAAATACTAACGTGAGTTATGTTGCGACTGAATAAATAGAACATCTTGATTTAATTAAGTAAATGTTCACAATATTTATAAAAACATGCAAACCAGTGGTTCCCTGGTCAGGAACAACGGACCCTGGATTTTTATTACAAAATAAACAACGACGAACTGATCTAATTCATTAATTCTGGCAAATTCATGGAACAGAGTTCGTCCTTCAGAAGCCATCGGCGATCGCGTGTGTCCTGTTTCGCCCACTGTGCACCTGAGCGGCTCGCGCGGGGCCCAACGCGCGGCGGACGCCCCGGGTCAAGAGCAGCGTCTGCGGAGCGGCGGCCAGCGGGCGGCCTCCAGCGGGAGAAAGCGGCCCCCGGCCCCTCCATCTCCGGTTCTCCGCCGCACCCGCTCCTCTCCTTCCAACGCCCGCACCGCGCCCGCTCCTCTACCAACCGCAGGCCCGCACCGTTCTCTCCTAGCCGACGCTTCCGCCGCTCGCTCTCCACCCACCCCCGCCGCGCACGCCGCCCCTCTTCTCCGCCGCACCCCACGCCCGCACCCGTCCTCTGCCACCACCTCGAGCCCGGCATGGCATCCGAGTCTCGTGCATCCGCCGCATTCCCCGGTCATCCCCGCGATTCCCCGCGTCAAGTCGCCCGGCCGCATCGCCTCGGCTATCCAGCCCGGCAATCTCCCGGCATCCTCTCGGGTCGTGTCATTCCAGCCCCAGTTCTGCTCCACTCCGCTGCTTCGCCCTCCCCGCTCGCGCCAGCAATCTCCTCAACGTTCTTCTTCCTCGGTGCGCCTCTCGTCCTTCCCACCGCCGGCGCCTACCCCGTTCCAGCTTGCCGGTTCAGCAAGCTTCATCCTCTCTCACTCTGCACCTTTCAAATCTGACCGACTGCCTCGCCCCGAACCACACCACCTCTGCAATCGCTCCGCCCCCGCCCGCCTCCATTTCTCTCCCCCGCCGCGCACTCCTGCTACCAACTCCGCGTGCTTTCCTTTATCGCCCGCGCCGCCCATTCCACCGCGTCCCGATCCACCCCGCCCCAACCGCGTCCCACCCAGACCCGCTCCGCACCCGACACCCGTCTCTCCGCTTCGCGCCTGTCTCCCGATCTCGCGCACGCCGCGCGGCCCAGCCCACCGGAAGGCGCTTTTCGGGATGACGCTCCGCTTCCCCAGAACCACGGAGACGGACGGAGCCGGTCAACGGGACTCCGCTCCCGGGCGAACGTTTCCGATCCGGTCGCTCACGGGCGCCGGCACCGTTTGGTGGAGATTTATCGTCAAAGGAAGGAAAAGAAATATTGATTGGGAAGAAGCAACAGCAGGCCACGGAAGTAGTTCGTGGTTACCATTACATACAGACAGATGCTTTCGACCGGAGTCGAAGAAACCGACCCTGAAAGCACAGTGGAACTTGCGGTCAAACAAACCAAAATCATCCTAACATTGGCGATGATCATTAGGAAAGTGCAAATAATGTGAAAGTGGACGATTAAGACGAGGAATATAAAGAAAAATAAAAAATCTAAGCGCGAAGGAAGGACAAGTTGATGGGGGAAAGGAGTAGGAAAAGAGGAAACAGGAAAATTAATGAATGTATACGAAAATGCATAGAAAGTAAACAGAAATTAAACAATCATATAACTCTCGGAAACCATATCGTCAATCAAGAAAACCAATGTCGGCAAATCATTTATTTAAAAAAATATACTTTAACGGCAAAACCTTGTAAATGATCTATGTTTACTTTCTTCAGCCGAAACTATGGAATGAAATACAATTTGATTGTATTTATTTTCTGGACATTTTGATCAGAAAAAGCGCACCACGAAAACCCCTGCAACACGTTCTAATAATGACTCATAAACGTAGATTCTAAAGCACTGAAGAGCAATAAAATAAAACGTTGAAAAGAATGTCACTGATGAATTAGAAAAGGAGATAAGAAATGCTATTATTCCCACAGCAGCGTAATATGGGCTCCTATGACGCATAATGGGTAAGCAGCTATTCATAAGATAAGCCTTAAAAATACAGATGTGATATGATGTCTCCATAGCTTGCTATCTTCACTGGCAACAAGGGATGCTAGATCAATTGTAGATCTGCTAGTGATCTTTCACAATTGTAGGAAAAATGTAATAATTTTTTTTATCCTTACATAAGGCAAAAATATTCTACATATGATTATGGTTTTAATATTCAATGAGATACATGTACTCTTTCTAAGTTTTCTGTAATAGTATTATTAATATTGTTTGCATTAAATTTGTAGTTCAAACATTGCATATTTTTCTAAGCCGTACAGATTTAAGGCACAATACTACAATATGAGTGGTATTCTCTTTTCTCCGTCAAATGTGTCATAACATTCTTACGGTATCTTTCAGAAATGCACTCATATTACTGACGTATACTATGTTCAGAATTTGTTTTACATTTGACAACAGGTGGCAATTGGTAAACAATTTGACAATTGACAATTGGTGAACAGTAATTTCGCTTAATTTCGTGAAAAAATATCTACGAATAATTTTATGTGAGACATTTAACTTATGCATTTTAATAATATAATAGTAAATTGAAATATTTAGTGTATTCACCGTATACGCACTTAAGTAACATTACTCAAAAAGTATTATTGTGTATCTACTAAGCTTCCTTGTTTCAAACTCGATAATTATCACTCAAACCGGCGAGATCACTACCACAAAAAAAGAAATAATTTAGGGAAAATAATAATTTCAACATTATTTGAAGTTGTTGGGCCGTATGAATGATGTATGAATTACTTTAAGAGTCTTACCAGAAGCAAAATTGATATATCATGATTAAATAAAATAATTTCCACATTTTTCTTTGAGAAGGAAAGAAAGAGAGAATGATACAAAAGGAAAGAAACATGGAATGAAGAAAAATATTTATTTATATACTTAGTACATACTTAGCTTAAAAAACTGAATGTAATGGGGAAACAGTAAAATATGCACACGAAATTCTTAGGAAGGGACGTAATGTTGATACTAAGATTACACGTTTTTAAAGCAAACACTGAATGAAACAGAAACAGTGGCTATACGAATGAGGTTACAACTATTCTCAGGTGATCATGACATACTTGTATTTCACACGTTTCACTTGATCACCTGACATCTGGCAATGAAACAATTAAAAGTGAATTTCACACAAACGTGGACTGAAACACACACGTGAACTAATATTTGCGTTATCTGCGTTTGTTCGCGTTGAGGAAGAAAGAAAATAAACACTGGCGACATAGACCTCGTATCAGCTGTTACAAATTTCGCAAAATTAGTACACAGTCACAATTAACGCAATAACTAACTTACTCTCTTCCTTTCTTCCCTTCAATTACCGATGATCTTTATCTCTTATGTGTACACACCGTATAGAAGTTCTCTTTCTTTTTAGCTTTTTTCATCACATTCTTTCTCTCCTGCTCTCTCACACCGCCGGAAGACACATATTACTCGTGAATACAATTAGATACTTCTTTATTGTTATCTTCCCGACAGTCACTCTGTGAAGTAGAATATTAATTCCAGGAGAACGTTAATAAACTTATTTCCTATGAATGTTTGAATGAACTGTAAATATAGAGGTCCATCCTCTTCTTCTAATCAACTCCCACGAATTCTTCCTATTGATGTGACATTCTTGACAGTGCTTTAAGGAGAATGTAATGAGATATTTACAGCAGGCATCTTGGTCTATTCTGAATTGACAATGATCTTAATTACACAATGAGATTCGAGGTTGTTCAATGTGCACAGAAATTTCAAGAAAGCTAAGTAACCTCCATTTATGTGAGGAGTGGGTATAGTTTGGTTAGATACCCAAGAATTCGAGAAAAATACGAAATTATCTATATTACATAAAATTTCGAATGGGCGCAGAAGTTGAAAGAAAACAATGAAGCCACAGACCATGAGCGCGTATGGATTCGTTATTTACCTAGCCGCTCGGAAAAATACAAGAACAGTGAAAAAGGTATTATTTTAACTGAAGTTAGTACATATTTAATTATATTATTTCGTCTATTCTAATACTGTGGGGAATTATTGAAGTTTAATCCTCGGTGATTGATTGTTTACAACACAATTGACGTAATGTGACATCAAGGATCCAAGGAAGAGGCCTTCCATCATTAAATATCTGTTCTCACTTATATTGTAGAACAGAATGTTTTTTTTATATTCTTGGTATACTATATTATACTATGGCAATATTCTTCTTTTTTGTAAAAATATTTAATTTCTTACAGTGTTTTAAAAGAGAATAGTAGTGGTTCCTGAGAAGTGTGCTTACCACTTTTCGGAAATCAAGTTCGCATTCAGCGGCATTGTATGTGCTGCAGGCCGCTAGTCACAACTAATAGCATTCCCTGGATCGTCTTTCCCAGACACGCCCAACGCGAAAGAGCTCTTTAAATTCGTCCCTGACCTCCCTCCCTCCATACAAAAAATAACACAAGTGTATGGCTTTCCTTGTTTGTTCCGTTCCCTTCCTTCTTGCACTTCGAAAACTACCGACACTCTCCAAATCATCCCAGCAAGGGCAGCTATTCCGACGAGCTTCAATTCCCAGGAAACGATAAACGAATCAACGGTCAACGCGTGCTCCAGCATCCCAAAACGACGCCTGCCCGGCTACTCGCTTCACCCGCTGAACATCGCGTCGCTCTCCTCGTCCTCCCTGCACTCTGTCTTCTCTGTCCTCCCAGTCTTCTGACCTTCCATTTCTCTCCATCCTCCTCTTTGCGTACTTCCCTTTCTCTCCGATCTCCCCGTCCTTCCCATCCGCCGGTCCTCACCGCCCCGTCCTCACCGCCCC
>BOPP01000027.1:11097396-11140940 GCA_017312745.1 Gryllus bimaculatus | reverse complement strand
GTCCTCCCTGCCCCGTCCTCCCTGCCCCGTCCTCCCTGCCCAGGCTTTCCCGCACCATCGTCCCTCCCCCGTCGTCCCGAACCCCACGCGACCCCGATCCCCGTCCTCTCCGGCTCCTCGTCGCCCCGCAATTAGTCCTTTGGCATTGAGGGGGCGTGGCGGGAGCACGCGGGGCGCTACCAAGCAAGAAGCCTCGGCTAATGGAAGCGTCGATAAACACTTTCACGTCCTATCGCCCTTTTATCACTCCGCGCCGAAGTTACACAAGTCCCCACGGCGTGCGTCCATGGGGAACGTGCCCTCGAGGGGAAAAGGCCTTTGTGGCGCTGATGGCGTTTGTTAGTCGGGACCATTCCTACGAAGTTTGCAGCTTCTTTTACTATTAGTCTTCATGCAGCCGCCGGAATCCTGAAGACGGTATTAGTGACTTTCAGGATTTTATGAAACACATGAATAAAATGGATACTTTTATCGATCCAGTCACATTATGAGAAAGAAACAACAATACATCTGTCAGAAACTTCGCCACAAAAATAATAGTAATAATAATAATAGTAATAATAAGTATTATTAAATAAAAGTTGTTATTATTATTAATGTTAATATTTATACAGACTTTTGGTGTGCATTTAAAGAACCTAAATAATAGAAGTCATAATGTTCTCAACACATACGTTTTAATAACACATAATTCATGCTTTAGAAAAGTAAGATAAATTATCATCTCCTAACAGTAAATGGATGGATGGCAATAAAGTAATCTGCCTTTTTGGGAAGTCTATTCGTTCCATTCATGTACTCAGATCAGCCAATAAGTTTTTCGTTTTCCATTTTCATATATCAACAATCACCTATTCAAACAGCTATAACCTACAGATTCCCCGCCTTGATGTGATATCATTGTCATAATTATGATAGTAATTAATAATGAATGATTGATAGGGAAAAGATTGCAATTTGCTGGAAATAAGTGCGTCGCTATTTCCTTCACCACAGTTATCAGGTGAAAATTTCTCTTCCTTGCGCCAGATAACAAAATATTCGTAGAGAATGTAAAGTAGACGTCACAAATTCAAGAAATAAATTCAAGAAATAAATGTTATTGTCGCCAAACTGTGCCTTTGGGGATAAACGGTAAGCTATGAAATATCATTTTTGATGGTGGCAATCGAGCCATCACTGGGTGGATAGAATGGCGCAGAAGATTTTCTCAGCTGGTTTTCATCTTTGAATGTTGCATTATGATTTGTCCTTTATGTGAGAATACGAAAATGATAAATAAAGATTTGACAAGAAATAGTGTGTGCCAAAAACTAAACATTTCAAAAGGAAAAATTTACAAAAACTACGAATATTTTACGTTCAGGATATATTTTTCAGACTTCACTGGCACTGCGATGTACAAATTTCCTTACTGTTTGGTCCATGAATTGCTCAAACTCCAATAAAAATTTTAATTCCCCTTTCCTCGATCTTATCAGAGACTTTATAGGGAGATTTCGCTTTCATAATTTTCAATCCTTAATAACACAAAACATGAACTTTCATATCTTATCCCTATTAAAAAACACAATTGCAGACAATTATAGACAAATTCACAGTAGCCCTTGCGTTTTTATTATTCCTAGGTGAAATGAAGTTATTGGCCACACTATCTTGCAGCAGCCGAACTGCACTCTACAACCGCGTATCCTGACATGTTTTTTTTTCGGAACTACTGCCAATGTATAATAAATGGTTTACTATACAAAATCGCATTTGGGGCAAATTTGACACTGACATCCTTTTCCTTATCATCACCTCACAATTTATTTAAAAACTTGGCTAAACAAGCAGGTCATTCAAAAGACTGGGAAGTGCAAGACACAGCACATTTTGCGCAAATTATTGTAGAGGTACCGAGTGTCCCTAGAACTGCTCCTTACGAAGCTGGATGCAACCCGGAGTAGATTTTATATTAGACTCATAACATATTTAGTTGTGAATCACAGTAATAAATAATAAATAATAAATAATAATAATAATAATAATAATAATAATGAGTATAGATAAGAATTAAAAGTCGCAACGGCGCAGGCGGTTGCCAAGGAGGCTGGCAGGTTCGAGTCGCTGCGTAGCACAGGTCGTGTTTGTTTTGTCCTTCACCCTTCAATCATGCATCCTATCACGCGTCAATAATTCACTTACTTCGAATGCGTAATCCTCTGTCAATAGCTGGAAGGGAACAGAGCTGAAAAAGCAGATCCTGGAAAAAAATTCTCACGTTAAATTCGTGTAGCGTGCGGGGCGTTGGTCGAGAAATGGCAATACGCTAGTAGTGTAGTAGTAAGTAGTAGTAGTAGTAGTAGTAAGTAGTAGTAGTAGTATAGTCAATAGTAATAGAATAGTAGTAGTATTGAGTAATAGTAATAGTAAATTAATAATATGGAATGCTAATAAATAATTATATAGATCTTGATGAATGAATGAATAATAATAATAATGAATGAATAAATAGATAATAATGAATAGATGAATATAATAATAAAATGAATAATATAAATAATATGTAATAATATATAATAATAATTCCCTAGGCAAACGGCAAACGTCCGACCGGGACGGTGCAACCATCACCGTCGGCGGGCAGAGCGGAGCGGGGTAGCGGGGGGAGGAGGCGGGGCGACGGTGGGCGGCGCGAGCGGCGAGCGGGGGCGGCGATGGCGGTGCGAGGTCGGCGGCGGGTAGCGGTGGCGGCGACGGCGGGCGGGCGAAGGCGGCCGGCGGGCGGTCGCGGGGGTCGTATATAGCAGGGGCGGCGGCACTCCGGGGCTATGCCACGGTGGGCCGCCGCCACCGCGCCGGTCGCCCAAGATCTCTCCGCCTCCACGTCCTCGTCCTCCTCTCCTCCGCCCTGTCCACTAGTGGCTCCTACTCCAGAGCGTAGCGATGGAGGGAAGTCAGGTGGCCGCTGAGCGGGCGGGTCGCCGCTGTGGAGCTCTGCGGTTCGCGGAGGTCGTCGGCGGCGGCGTGATTGCTTCCGCCGTGGCCGCCGCCGCTGCTGCGCCGCCGTCGTGGAAGTCGCGTGCCGGCGCCTGGGCCGGCCGGCAGGCTCGGCTACAAGGATAGGTGCGGGCCCGGCGGGGGAGGCGAGTGGCTTTCGCGGCCGACGCGCGCGCTGCGTGGACGAGGCGGAGGAACGCCACGAAGGAGTGGTGCAACAGCGGATGTGGGATAATAATATCGGCGATAATTAGGCGGGACCGTTCAGGAATCGTAACAGCCCGAAGGAAAGATGTGGTACACAGTTTCTGCAAGGTACGACTAATGATGGAGGGATATGTGCTTGTCAAATATACGAGGGAATTAGGTGTTAAAAACTGTCAAAAGGAAAATCGTAGTACACTGGTGGTACATAGGTTCTGGGAATTGTGTGCTGTAAGAGGTTGGTGATTAAAAATAATTCGTACAAAATGCGTCGTGTATTTTTTTTTTCATATGATAGTAGATGTACGTATGTGTGCTTCATGTACAGACGGTTTATTAGAAATGTCCCATGGAATATGAACGCTGTACTCTTTTCTTCTCGGGGGAGGGGCCTACAGCGCATGCAGGTCCGTGCGCTCTGGTAACCGCACGAGTTGATTCGGGAATAGTGTTTCAGGCGGGGTGCCACAACATATCGAGTAAATGCGCTTTGGTTTAACCAATCGGACGATTCGAATTAGAAATGGGCTGTAGAAAATGCGTGTTTTTGTTTTTGTTTGTTTTTTTTTCGTCATTGGACTGTGATCGCAGGGTTGTGTGCTGTATGTTCAGTAACACACGAAAGAATTTGAGGTTAAAAGTGGCCGATGCACTGAAGAAAATACTACTGCGGGTGCAGAATTGTGCGCTTTACTTTAGATTGGGTATTTAATCCCATTTATAGAATTAGAAATGGACCGTAGAAAGCGTGGTGTTCCGATTCACAGTTAAAGAGTGGATTCAGAATTGAGTACTTTAGTTCAACCAAACGTACGAGATGGTAGGATACGAAACGGTTCGACATGGCTTAGCAAATTGGTAAAGGATGCTTTCGGCAGTTTGTTTCTTTGGCGCAATAGCGGTTGCATGATTTTGTGAATTTATTTATTTAAATGTACGGGGCGGTTAGGGACGTAGAAATTCCTTTGTAGTGCAGCGCTGTTTCGCCGGAATAGCAGAACGGATGCTCGAGCGTGTGTATAGGATCACAAAGTATGATATATCCATTTCTGACGAGAGTTCTACTTGGTGAAGATGAGAGATACTACCAGGAAAAAGGTTTCGTGGAAGGTAATGTGAGAGGAAAAATGAGGAAAGTCTGTTAAAAACATTCAACCGTACAATATTGATGCGGGTTAGGTGACCAAGGCACATAAAGCGTAAAACGATTAAACGACTCTTTTGGAAGGAACATGCATTTGAATCCATTCGTGCGCTTCAATTTGTCCATTCTCTCGGCAAACTCTGACTGCCTACACTTTGAGTCTCTCCGTGCTGTAGGACGGACAGTTCGTGTTGTTCTGTCTCAACAATGGAGAACACGTGTCAGTGTCTGGTGCTCCGTTCTAGGAATACACCTTGGCAAGTAAAAGATAACGACTGCAGGCTGGAGAAAGCCTTATTATGACAAATGCATACTATGCAGCTTCTGGATGATGCGACAGCGAATGCGCGGTGTGGGTTCTAATTTAGATAGAAGAATTAACAGATTTTTTTAAGTAATCGTATCAGGGATGATGACACCATGAGATAGGGGTTTGTAAATGATTAAAAAGGCAGGGAACTCAACAGAGGCGTGAGTTTAAAATAAATTTGTAGTTCTTTCTATAAAACAGTTGAAATTTGTAAAAAACGTGCATTTTATGTTCATTTGAAATTTGTGAGGGAAACTAAAAACTAGAATTTAAAAAAGGGTTCAACTAATATTGAAATATTAAGGGGAAAATGTGCAAAATGTTACGATTTTCAATGTTCCGTATTGTTTTAACAGACTGTTTTATGTTTACTATTTAATGAGCTAGAAGGCCCGTGCCAAACCAGAGTTACGATTTTCAACATATTTCTGATATAGTTGCGGATCGTTCATTTCTTAGTTCTGAATCCATGCTGTGCGTATAGGATTTGGAATATTACAAAACTTTCAATAGGGAGAGAGAGACAACAGCTCATTACTTGTGACCGAAATGGAAGCATTTGGGTGCTCGTTCCCTCGGTGTTCCACATGCTTCCCGCTGAACAATAGCGAATCTAGTGGCGAATTTCTAGGTTACACGCGTACCCTCTCAATGACTATACGACTCTCGCGGGTATTTAGAACGCCGACTTAAATGTTAGAAATCCCCATATAACGCGACGCCTACATTTCACGAAAGTACTCTTACAGCATTTGTTGATCAACAAGACACAGATTCGGACCAAGGACAATAGGCCTCTTTACACGATTTATACTAATCGCTTTTCTTCGTGATTTGGAAGTTATTTAGGAAAGAACCTCTGTGAGATTCGACAGAGTTATTCGTATTGTTGGCCAGCTGCCGGCGATTCCCAAGTATCCAGCATTTTTTCGCTGCGAGAGTCGGGAGCAAGCACGGCCACTGACGGTAAAACAACGGACCAGGCTCTGGCCGCTTTCTCGGGCTGCTGCATGCCTTTTTGCGGAACCGTTTCAAATCTAGTGACGAATGCTTTGGGCAAACGGATTACGGTTCATTATGGTTATTAATAGCTATCGAAAGAACAAAGACTGGAAAACAAAGCTACATTTATTTCTTTTGTAACATTACCACATATTTTTTCTTAATTTTCACGGGAATAATTAAATAATATACACTTTTGTGCAGATATCTCACGAGTTCTTTTAAAGGTAAATTTTGTTATTTTCATGTATCTTTTCATTCTGTGTGGTTTTCTATTTACATCCATTTTAATTTACTGTTTGGTTGATTAATGTTGATGTCTGTAAACTACAAACGAAACGTCTAATATCGTAACCACTAGTTTATGTTTAACGTATGTTTTGACTTACTGAATCGGTAATAAAATCTTTGAAAAAATGTTCAAGCAAGTGAAACCATTACTTTTTAATATACCTTTTGTTATATACTTATGTTTTCAGCTAAAAAACTTTTACGAGAGATAAGTTTTTAGTCAATCATATCCTTCTCTAAATATGTATTACTGAAACATTAAAAATAAGAATTAATTATGGGTACATAAAAGTTGTTCTTGTACACGGAAAATTACTGAATAGCATGTTTTGTAGTTATAAAGTACAATTTCAGAAAAATATTATTTAGATATTTATAAATTGCTTACTGATTTATCTCGTGGGGACATCCAAGTCGATAGCAAAATTATAATATTTTTATATTACTTACTAACAAAGCTTATTGCAAATTGTTTCCTTCCAGCGAGCACCTATTTCTATTTCTACGTAGCAGCTAGAGAAAGCACTTATAGCAATACTTTATAACTTTTCCCAATTGATATTAAAAATGAAAGTGAAATATATTTACTCTTACTCTTTCAATAATCAAACATACAAATACATTTCTGAAATCTACCTCTTGGAAATATATAACACAGACAGATATACTTGAAATGTCACTAATTTATCGCATGCAGTAACATAACCATCAAAATTGTTCAAGCATTTGCCACACTGGGCAGGCGAAGTACACGTCAATTCCGTATGAAGACACTGAGTAAGATAACTCAGCGATGTCCCAAGTGCCCAGTACGAACGTTCGCTAGTTACCACCCACACAATGGACTGATGAAAATCATCTTTGTAAAAACATATATCTTTTGAGTTTCGAGAAGGTTCGTGTGAGAGTATCAAGAATGTCGAGAATGTCAGATGAAAAATGGTTTTCCCACAAAATGAGTACTTTAATTATTAGTAATCAAAAGTATGTCGACAACACTTATATCATAGCGTTCGTATCCATTCATTGATTGATTGATGACTTCCAGCGCGTCAACTGCTAAGGTTGTTCGTCCCGTAAGTGTAGTTTCATATATGTTCCTCGAGTAGTGGCGGCGAGCTTCCCCCGCTCGATGATGAGATTCGTCGCCGACCGACTAACGGGGTTTCCTGCAACGAGGTATCTCCCACCAGCCGGGACAAGCTCTAAGCTCGACACCGGTCTCCCGGCACGTATGGTAGTGTAGTGCATGTAATAGTAAGAGTGTGTAAGAAAGGGATGAGGATAGGACAAGAAAGAGAAAAGAAAAATCGCGCGCAGTCCGTGGCCTGTTTGGTACGGTACTACTCCGGCATTTGTCTGGTGTTGATCGGAGAAACCACGGAAAACTACCGATCAGCGCAGCCGGCCGCTAGAATGCTCCTTCAGACAGCGACTAAATTCAACATATCTTTGTAGCTAGTGTCGAAAACCCTGCCTCCATCGGCACTCGAACTTAGGACCTCCCGGTCAGGGGTTCTGCAGTGGCATCAGTTGATGACTTGAGCGACCTCTCCTGGTCGTTCGTATCCAAACTTTACATTCAGCCCAATTTGCATTAAGTAATTTGATCTTTTATTTTAGACTGTAAATTGCTTTTTGATAACTGTTTTAATTATAATAATTCGGAAATATTATTTCCGAAACGTTGCTATTGCTCTTGTGTATCATATTTTAACCGCATTGTATTTTTAAGTAAAACATTTATCGATGAACATGATTTGTGTTTCAAATAAATGACCAAATACAGTCTGACAAAGTTGATAATCTATAGGCAGAAAATAGTATAATAATTTTAATGTTATCAGAACTATTCTCTATACCTGATGCCCATTTGATTAATCATCTGGTTTCAATCATTGGCTGAACACAGGTCTTTCTTTAATAAAATCCTACTTAAATAATACAGTCTGATTAAAACCGAAAACAATACGTACTACTTTGTTTCATAAACCATGTTTTTTGTTAGTTCTATTAGCAGTATAAAAAAATCTCGGGGCATTCAGTTTTCGTTCCTGAACCGACAAACTTGAACGAATCGCTAAAGGGCTTCTCGTAGTATTTTAAAAAACTGAGAAAAGTGCTGTTCCTACGGAATAACCTAGGCTTCACAGCGCTTTCTTACCATTTGAAGGAGAGACAATCCCGGAAACTTAATTGTCTAGTTTTAGTCTAATGTGAAAGAACCACAAGTAAAATAAAAAATATATTTTATATTATATATTTATATATTTATTTAAAAAATAATCCTAAAGCAAGCTTTTAAGAACTAATTTTCCATCTTCAGTGGAGTCTACAACAGTAAAGGCAATATATTGTTTAAACAAAGAGATAGAAAATATTTTGATTCAGTTTTAATTTGCTTATTATTTATCTATTTTGTTATAATATCTTCTTTTTTACTTCTTCCTTTTAAAAAAACGCGAATAGTATTTTTTGAAAATTATTATTTGTAGTATTTTCTTCACAGTTAAAGACCTCACTAAAGATGAAGAAAATAGTTCCCCGAAAGCTTGCGTTGGAAATAATGATTTAATAAATGTATAAAAGCGTATGATTGTGGTTTAATAATTTTACATTATTCATTACGAGTGTTCTTTGTATGATCGATCGCCGTATGAGTTTTTCTGGCAAGCTGGGCCACTCGCGTGACTGTCAAAATACGTAGATTGCTGTATCGATGAGGATAAGGTCCTCAATTGATGGTTTCCTCGTTCATTGTGGGAAAATGACAGTTGGCAGAAATTTGTTTCGCTATGTCCTATACCTTTCTGTGGCACTTTTAATCTGTAGCTTTTTTTGCTTTTAAACAAAAAATCCTGAGCCCATAAATTCCAGCCGGTAGGTACTTTGGGTAATAATTAAAGATGTTGTCATTGCCAACACTGTTTTTTAATTCAATAGCAGCTTTCGATGGCTTAGCCATCATCATCAGTTGTCTGCTAGATGGAAGCCACAAAACGACTACCTAGGTAGGCAATGACAACATCTTTAATTATTTTAAAAATGCCAAAGATATCTTACCACAACACCTATATTATAAAACTTTGGGTAATGACGAATTACATATCTTAGGAAGAAAAACGACTCTTTTTAGCTGATTATTTATGGAATTATTTGTGTACACTCAAAAAGTGTCATTACAAATAAATCACTCTGAACATTTGCAAGTGTTTATCATCACAATTATTTTTTCGCAGTAACATTTTCGACTAAGTATAAATTACTCTCTCACACATAAAAATGAGTTTTTAATTCATGAAATAAACGCACCAGCTGATCCCTCAAGTTAGTCAATGAGGTTTCGTCCGAATAGTTCTCGTTGTGTTGCGAACACTAACACTACATCAAGTTGGTTGTAAGAGACAGACACTGAGGCTCTTGCCACCCCTTTGTGTTGCCAACGATAGGCAAGATTATACTGCATCATCACGAGCAAAAATTATGCTTCTTACACTTAATACTAATTTCGAACTACAAACAATTTTTAACGTCTAACAAAAAATGCTGAATTGAGAAGTTTCCAGCGAAGTTCAAGACAAATTCGCCGATTATATGTTAAATAATGAGGAACTATATTTTTTCTTATTATTACCTGGCCAATTCGTATATTTTATATATAAACAAATACACACACATATCCCTGGTCCAGGGAAATAAAATTGCATCAACTCATAAAATTAGATTTAACCATTTTGCATTATTTGATAGAATAAATAATGTATTCCCCATTGTCAGAAAATTGTTACTCCTAGAATGGTGACCCCAAAATAAAGTCGATTAGAAAAAAATGTTTTAATGAGAGCGTTAAGAAAGTACTGTTTTAAGCACTTTACATTATTTATGGCATGAAAGACCTCTTGATAAAATATTTGGCGTCATTGTATGTCGAAATGAATATATGACAATTCAGAGGTCAGTCTGGAGAATCGTATATTAAAAAAAAAACGTATCCGTTTCATATCATTTATATATTTACGTTAAAAAGTACATGAGTTGGCGGAAGGATTAAAGATCAATGAGCAATTAAGATAAATCTACTTTGTAAGAAAAATACTTAAACAATTACGACGTAATTTAGAATTTTAATTTTGCGTGTTTATAGTTTAGTATATAATTTTATAATATTGAAAACGTATATTTAAAAGCATGCGGAGGGACTTGAAAATTAATTTCGTTGATCCACTGTTTGCTGTATTAGAAATGGGGGAAAGAGGTCTCGCGTACTTTTCCAGAGCATCTGCCAAGAATGTCTCAATTCATCGCATCTTTGAAACAATGTAGATCGGGCCCCATCGGAGCACGAGGTTAACTCAAACTGATGGCAACGATCACGGCGCTCCCTCAACGAACGACCGACTTCGCAGAGTAAACAAGCAAGAGGGGAATGCACTATGGAACCAACATACGACACGTATAATTCGCGTGATGCAGGTCAGGGTAGTTCAAGCCGTTGAAGATTCAGTATTGCCATCCAGGCATATTCGAACATTTAAAGTTCGAGCGGTTATAGCCAATCTCCGGTTAAGTCCGATCCTATGACCTTTAAATGCATTTAGAAAGCATAGAAAATAATTCAAATTACCAATTAATTCAAATTGTGTAAAGCATTAGTCATCCTAACGAGGAATCGAACCCAGATCTCCTGATTTATGACCATGGGCTCCGGCCACTAACGTATCCAGAGGACCAATTAAAAAAAACAAAACAATTTAACAATTCATTATATCCACAATCGGTTATTGAATTATATTATTAACTATTATTTTTTGTTCATTGAAAAGACTAAATAACTTGCTGAATCTCCTCACATTCTAGTCCACCCTTCTCGAGCAGGTTTTTCGTCCAGTTTCCTTGAATCCATTTAACAAATACTGAGCTTGCCCCTTGCTTTGGTTTTGGACTGTCAATGTAACTTCATAATGCCCACGTAATGTTGGACTTTTTCGTTAGTTGCGGGAGTGGTAGAGCTGGGATATTTTTATTTTGTTAATAATATCGAACTTTACATTCAACTTTTACTGTTTTTCACGATAAATAAATGAATGTATCTTGATACATTCACTATCACGATAAATATTTGAATGTATCTCAAAAGGTTTAGATCAATAATTGAGCATTAAAAAACACTCGATGACACTTTCCATGATGTTTGACATATTTAATTTATAACATTAGAAATCAGATAATTAATTAATAAGAAATAATTAAGTATTAAGAATTAATTCATTATTAATGTTCAAAATAACTTAAAATATTTAACAATAATACTATACTTGAAATTTTTTCTCAAAAATCTGATTTTAAATGAGTTTTATCTGCTCCTTGTACTCTTCTCTAGAGAAAACGAAACAGTTAAGACGACTGAATACAAATTCTATGTTTTTTCTGCTCTCTGAAACCAAGTAAATAATACTATACTTCCAGTTTTTCTATATCTGAAAGATCTCAACCTTCCGTATTGTAGATGTAGGAAGACGCCAACAAAATTTTAACTTTTTCAATTTTCGAAAATTCAGATATTTTAGTGAAAATTAGACCAGCACGATTTTAAGCGTTCTTCGCGCTATCCAAGAGTAAAATGTAATAAAAATATTTTAGTGCCATTTTTGAGAAAATGTTGAAGATGTTAAACCTTCATGTAAAGAACCTCCCAAAACTAATATATCCATTTCAAACCCCCCAGGGTTCGGTCAGATTGATCAGGGAATGTCAACTTCGGAGCAAATCCCCTGGACGGTTTAGGTGCTAGCGGAGATGACAGACAGACAAATGGACAGACAGGCAGATGGTTCGCCGTCAACTAATTTTTCGGTATCAAGGGCTCACAGAACGTGGATTCTGACGTGTCAGAGGAAGTAATTTACATAGGAATACATACAGAGGAAGTAATTTACATACGAATTATAGGGACACTTTTTTATATCAGTGAGACCTACAATATCAGCATTTCTGTCGAAAAATTTCGTCGTTTTTCGCAGCAGCCTTACAAAACCTTTTCTGTCATATCAAGGTACGTACTAAGGCGAGAAAGTAAATACAGCTTAAAGCTATTACTCCGTTGTTAACTCGTGTCCCGTTTTTCCACCAGAGAAGTCTCGTTGAAAGAAATCGACCATCCCGCGCTATAATGACACTTTGATGAACCTATCTTGAGACTTGCAAGAGGCCTAAATCTAGACGTTGAAATGAAAATCTGTTTCCTCAATCGGTGCTTGTCTCATTTTTCGGTCGCAATCTTTAATGCTTGATCGGGATTTGTCTCATTAGTATTGCGAAAAATTCTTATTCTTCATTTGCTTTTTATTCTGTTAGATCCACGGCATCCAAGGTGTTGCATTCTTTTTTAATTATGTAATTTAATTCTGCCATGTCTTTTGCTTTCTTCCTCCACCTTTTCAGCGTGATTCCCACAAAAAGCTGGAGAACGCTCTTTTCTAAACAAATTAGCCTTCTGGCCTTAGTGTGTGTAACAAAGAATGGTTTTTAAAATATCTTGTAGTTACACAGCTTCTTCGTACCTTATTTGATCCAAATACAAGAATATATTTTTTGACATGTCACTTTTTGTTCTCTTATTGCGAGTTCAGCATTGTGAATCATTCCTTCTTAGACATCATTCCACAGAAACACATTTAACTTACACAGGTTTGGAATGATTTTATCACCTTGTTGTTGACTGCCATTGCTATCACAATTAGCTGGTATTATTTCTTTTAGGTCTTCCTCCAATTGATAGTTTTCTTCAATTATAGAGCTTAGGTACCGAATACCATGTTTCCACATTAAAATGAAAACTGTACGTTCGTATATTTTGTATATTTTTTGTTTCTTATATTTGTAGTGCATATTGTATATTTTGAAATAACCAGTAATATACAGGAAAATTGGCACAGCACCAAACAGCCGTCCTGAAGAAAGAAGCATTTCAAGCCTTCCAATTTTTAATTTCTTTAACGTTAAGAAACAAAAACTGTTTATGTCGCACTATGAAGATAAAGAGTTATCTGCGCACGTTTCCTTGTTCTCTGGTATCCCTTCCCTAGCACTTATACAATGTTAAATTCAACTATGAAAACAGGCAGACACGAGAGTTTTTGTCAAGATTTGATATGAAAATATTCGCTGTCGTGGAATAAAAACTATTTACCAAGGCAAATCAGATACAGTTTTTGGCTATTATCCTTTATCTTGCCCTACATAAATGAATGCCGACTTACTGCCGCAAGAACATGGATAACAATTATTTGAATAACTGTATTCCCCACAGAGCTGAAGAAAACGTGCTCAGATAGTGAAGCTACATTTATGACCAGAAGCAAAACAAGGGGCCATCACAATATTTGCTCAATACATGAAGGGAAAGTGAACGAAAAACTTTATGGCGAAGGGGTTGTTGACCCAGGTGAAGTACAATACTTCTTACAGGCATATCTAGTGTTTTAGAATTTTACAGTACAAGTCATCCTTGATGTACTAATTGCTACAGTTGTGGATCTTTTTCTGTTCCTATGATTGTTAGATAATAGGTTAGAGAATTTGCGCTAGACATTGCAAAACGTTGCCATCCTAGACAGATGGTGATTTCTCAACGCACAATGATTTTTAATGCGATTGTACCAAATCCAGTCAAAACAAAATCTTTTTATCTAAGAGGAAAGCATAATATCCCGTATGTATGAATGAGTGGAGAAATATACATCTACTAAATGTATTTTATCGGAAATTAAAGGGAGTTTTGGAACTTCATGTATTACAGGGACCAGGATAACAACAAGAAAAAATTCAGTTTCTGCGATCTTAAACTCCAAAAACCTTCGCGTATTTTCAGATGTAATATTGCATTGGTCCTTGCAAATGGTATGCTTCTTATTGGTTTTAGTGTCACTCAAATAATATTATTTGTGCTTTCAATTTTTCATACCCATTGAACCATAAAATTGCTATTTAATTGTTGATTTTAATAGGATTTAATTTCATTACTAAAGAAGTGTACCAAAACAAGTGTCTATGATGTTTATGCATACGCTAGTGTATTATTATTATTATTATTATTATTATTATTATTATTATTATTATTATTATTAATAATAATAATAATAATAATAATAATAATAATAATAATAATAATAATAATAATAATAATCTTTAGTTCGTCACAATCTCAAAGAGCACAAGGACATACGGTTCCGGGTATTTTACAATCTATCAATAGGGAACTAATGAGTAATATCTATGGACATCACACACGCATAGCGTGGAGTTAATTTGCTACATCCGACATCCAAAGCCTCTGAGTAAGAGGAAATCGACATACTAGTATTACGCTAATGAATGTCGAAAGGTGCGATAAGTGCCAACAATATCTTATCTACAACAGAAACAGCGCTTACTGCATTACAAGAAGACATTTTTGATTAATTCCTGGTAATTATTAGTGGCATGCAGCAGCAAGAAATAATACTGAAGAAAACCACACAAAATAATTTTCCAAAAAGTTTGTTTACCGGTGAAAATACGTTTTCTATAACTTGTCTCTTTTTCAAATGCTGCTAAACTCGATTTGCTGGTACTTTTATTCATCATTCATCTCTTTATGGTTAAAGAGTGGAGAAAGATTTTCTAGAGCACAAGAAAACGTGCGCTATTTGTGCGTCTCCCTTATACGTCACACACAGTTTTTACTGTACATCCTTCTTTTAATGTCACACACTGATTAGTGCGTAGGTTAGTCTCCAGAAAAACCCAACCGCTTTTTGGTGAGACTTATTCTGAGCAAGTGTACCTTGGGTAATTTGCCTTTGCTTTCCCTAGAGGCACTAGTGCGCCAATTTTGACTCTTGATTTGAATACCAGGTAGCGCAGGCCAAGATACACTATCCGCAATCTTACCCAGTAATTAAATCGAAACGCTGATTGGTGCAAAATTGCTTGAGGATTTAATCTAGCCAGTATCGGACTTTCCGGGATCTGTTTTACATGCCGACCAGCGTCCGCATTCATGTCGTCTAATTTTGGTACCTCAAAAATCCGCCGACTTTGACCAGGTTTGAATCCGCGAACTTGGGAGTAGTAGTCCAGCATGAAAACCACGGAAAATAGGAGGGGAAAAGTGGACCCAAAAAACACAAGACAGAAAAACATAGAAGGAATAGGAACCAACGACTGTTACCGTGTAGTTATTAAAACAACTGGCGCAATTGACTCTTTGGAACACTTTTCTTTTCGAATTGGAACTCTTTTTCTTTGAAAGTTTTATATAAGAATGTGATTTATGTTTGTTTTTTTATGATTAATGTGTGTATGATTTACGTTTATATGTAATAATTTCTTGCATGAGCAAAAGACCTTTGCCCTTAACGGGATGTATATATAGCAAATAATAATAATAATAATAACAATAGCAATAATAATAATAATAATAATAATAATAATAATAATAATAATAATAATAAATGATAACCACTATACCATCAAAGCCGGTTCACTGTACATTGACAAAAATAAATCAATTCTGTCTGTACGCGCATATAAGAAGAAGCGGAATAACTTAATCAAATATTCTCATTTTCACTCGAAATCGAAACTATTTTCTTGCTTTCATTATTTCCGAGTTCCAAGAGGTTTAACAAAACCGTGGTCACTACTAGAAAGGAAGGAGCTTGCATAGTTTACTTTCAATTCCTGTGAATTAGATGGTTTTCATTGGAAATTAGATGGTTTACTTTCCTGCAATATTACGAACTTATATAGTAAAGAGAAAGCATTATAATGCTGCGTAAAATCAGTGATTCTTCAACAGAAAAATTAGAATTGTAGGGATATAGTATCAAAAAAGGGGATAAATTTTGTTCCAATATGTAGTAAATTACTTCCTCTGCCATGTAGTATACTACAAGCTCACATTTTGTGTTTCCTTGGTACAGAAAAATTGGTTGACGGCAAAACATGTCTGTCCGTCTATCTATACGTCCGTCCGTCCGTTCGTCTGTGGTCAAAGAAAGCAAGGGCTTACACCGTTCAGAACATTTTCTCCAAAATCGATATTCCCTGATCAATATGAACAAACCTTGCGCGTTTGCACGGATATTTTGATTTTGGAGAGGTAGTTTACTCGACGACACAGCAACCTTTTAGAAGTTTTCTCCAAAGTATCTCCAAATGTTTTAATTTTACTGGTTTTCTAGGTAGAGCAAAGAACACTTATAAAATTGCAAAAGTCACATTGTCCATGAAATAGCTGAATTACGGAAATTTACAAGATTTCATTCAATTTTTTTTGGGGGGGGGGGATTTTCCTGCAACTATAACATTGAAAATAGAGATATTTTCCTGAATGAAATCTGTTTCACAAAGTCAACTTGAAAAAAAGCCATTTACGGCCAACTTGGAATAAGAGCATTTTTACAACTATTTTCTAAAATAAGGCTCCAATTTCTTTTTAAATACTTCCGTCGTATCTAACAAAAGAGGTAGAAGATAAGGTGCAGTGATGTACAATTTTTAACGAGTAATTTTCAGGTAATTTTTGCCTAAAATAAATGTGATTTTAAAACAACTCTCAGAAACGAAATCAATTTTTTCTTTCAATTTTTTCCTCGTATATAGCAAGGGATTTTTGAAAATGGCGCAGATCTCATATTTCTTGAACTATCTGCAATTTTGAAAAGTGGAAAGTTACAAATAATACGAGAAAGTATGTGCTATTTACCTATCGGACGGGTGTCATCAGAGGACTTCAGAAGTCAAATATTACAATAATTTTCCGTGATATTTTGTTACAATATTTTCTCTTTCTGAGATAAGACAAGTTCATTTTTTTAAATTTTCTGTATGTGCTGTTTTTTCCGGTGGGGACACATATGGCCACGTCGTTTTCTTAAGAACTATTTCAACATTCACAACGTTGCTCCTATTGCACAACTCTTATCACCTTCGGCTTTTACTAAAATAAGATTGCAAACGTGTTCATGTGGAGGCATAAGGCAAGGAAACGCCGCAGTGTCCATGAAGCGATTACACATGGTGGCTGTTTCGGATTGTTTTTATAAACATCCGATTAGCGTTGGAAGATGAAACTACCATTTAGGTTTCTTTGACAATTCATTTATTTATAATCTGAGTATATATCGTTCATCCTTTCGGTTTCACAGATGACTAGGGTCTGTTGACGCCTTGATGACTGCAACGTTTTCTATCATGTTTAGTCCTGGAAATCAAGCAGCACTCTGTCTCTGCCATATTTCAGACCTCACTAGAAGACTGTTCGGAAGGAGAATGCTTGTATGATGAGCAAAGTAGCGATTGCTTAATACATTAATATGACATCTACAACAAATTATAAATTATAATATAAGCTCCGCTTCTTTCCGGAAAAATGGATGAAACTTCTTTTTTCTTTTTCAGAAAAGCTCGCGTTAAGTTATTTCACATTTCGTAAAAAAAAGTTTAATAAGAAAAACATGAAGATACGTACATTTCTGAAACCTTTCCTTTATGATTTTGTCAATGCGAGAAATACAATAGTATAATAATCGCTGGGACCCTCCATGTTTTAACAATTGTTCGCCTTCAGGATTATTCCTCCCTCGTGTCACCTCTTTACGTGTTTCAATGATGTCATTCATCATTGTCCATTCATTGCACTACATATAAAAATGTCACAGCCTCAAATGTATGACTAAACAATTACGATCTGTAGAAAATTGAATTTAGGCCGCTTCGGAACTTATCGTTTCCAAAAGAGAATCATAAACAACTCTTTGCAATATCGATGCCAGTTATATTCGTACATGTACAAAATAAAATCAAAATATCAAAAATAACTAATCTCAAAAATATCTGCATTACTTTGTGTGGCGCAGCATGCAATTTATACGTTTAGCATTTCATTTGAATAATTATACTGAACATTTCTTCCTGTTGAAAAACAATAAGATATGTTTAAAAGTAATTAGACGTCAAACGCGACTCCAATAAATTCATTATGTTACAGTTTTCTTGTTTTAAAGCCACACATCTAAATATTTATTAAACGTAACTATGTTCTTCCACCAGATGCACAAACGTTTCGCCCCCACAGCAATTAACGGGAAAGACGATGAGGCGATAATAGTGATTTAGTACTTTAGCTCAGACCTCAAACATAGTCATACAAGGGTAACGCCGACGTACACATGATCTGCGCAGCTGTTCATTATGTAAAGATATGTAATACACCCATGCTTCACATTTGTTTCGAAGCTATTTGACATTGATTTATGTGGTTGATTTCTCTACAGTAAACGCTACTCCATTCGGTCGGCAATAGCAATACTTCTAAGAAATATAGTAGTTTAGAATGAAAACATCCACTTCAATGTGTGATTTTTCAACCATTCCATTATTTTGTTGCATAACTGCTAAAAAAAGTTTGTTGCATTTTATGCGAGAAAAGAAATGTATATTCTCAGCTAATTCGTATCACAATGTTGAGTACGACCACGGCAGTATCCCACAAAGATTTAAAATTTTGAAAACAAACGTAGGAAGAAGTATTTTTGGAAGCAGCTGTGAAGTATTAAGAGATAACAATGGCGGGGAGGTGAACCTGAAGAAATAGGAGTACCAATAATGTCTTTACGTGATAAGTCTTGAACATTTAAACAAGAAAATCAAGTTGCACCAACTATATCGTACCTTCTTAAGTCGAACTATTATATACAAATGTATTTTTTGGCAGTAAGATGGATAAGGAAATTTGTTCATGAGATTACAAAAATGCGTTTGGTAAAGTCTGAATGAGCGTAAACGTTTTAATGCTTTGAATTGAAGGAAGGTTCCCGCTAGAAGTGGACAGACAAATTAATCGTTGAAACTTTTCGTTCAACCAAAGCTACATTACATGCACTTGATTTCAATGCACATGTTAGATATTGTCTTTCATCTCATACTTCTTTCGCTGGCAGCCTAAATATTGGTTAGCAGCAGCTCTTTACTTCTCACGTTTCAATTAAGTTTTGTATTAACATTAAGTAACTTATATCTAATTGTTTTAGGGAATGGATTAAAGTCTCTTTTTAAAGTTTTCTCGTTATCGTGTACAATTATTCTGCCCTTTTTTTAAACACACGCTACAATATTATTTTTTCAAACAATTATTACTTTATTTTTTACTCTAACTGAGGTCTTTTTCAAAAATATAAAAATAATAAAAGATGATACAATCAAGTCATGTAGATTAAATCAATAAAATTTCTAAAACATCTTAAATAATGAAATAGAAGAAAATAAAAATAAAACAATCAAACAAATTGTGACATACCTCAGGTCCAGATTTGTTAAAAAGACTTTACAGTCAATATTTTAAAAAATCACGGGTCTTTAGATGCGAACAGGTTAATATTACCTGGAAAATTGGTATGACACAAGTCGTTTTTTAAATTAGTCACAGGTTCATCAGAATTTACATAGGCAACGAATCATCAAGAATCAAAGAGTAGTATATATAACTGTGGGAAGAGATCATCATGTTATGGCACAAATTACATCTTTAAGTAATTATTATTGAAAACGCTCCTCAGTAACCGTTTCTTCACACCGAAGGAAATTAAAGTGGCATAAATATGACTTATTAGAATAATGGAAGAAATAATTTGAAAAAATAACAATGTATAGTCTATTTTTAAAAAAAGGCAGAATTATTTTACTGATTATATTTCATTGTATTTCATAACATCTAATCGCCGGCGTTCTCTGAATTTCTTTCTTTCTGTCGTTTCGTTTTCATAGATTACACGTGTTGTGCAAAAAATGTTTTTTCTTTCATTTCTTCTCTTGTATCCGTCATATGATGCATCGAGTAACTTGTGTTTTCGGAAACCCTTATTCAATTAAATAATTATTTCTTCAGGTGTTTTGATCATCTTTTGTGTTTGAAAACAAAGAAATAATTTCTTCATATTTCCTTTTTGATTACGTTTTGCTCCCGTATTATGCTATTC
Source organism: Gryllus bimaculatus (assembly GCA_017312745.1). Lineage (NCBI taxonomy): Eukaryota > Metazoa > Arthropoda > Insecta > Orthoptera > Gryllidae > Gryllus > Gryllus bimaculatus. The sequence goes on along the minus strand of BOPP01000027.1, from coordinate 11,120,986 downwards.
TGATTTTACCGGCAAATTAGCCTTTAAACGAGAGAAAGAACTTGCCAATTATATCTGTGCGTAAATTAAAGTCGTGAGTTGTCATTGAAAAGATAAATTCTTATCAGTGAGATAATTGTCAACAGACCGAAGAAAAGCCCATTAAAATCTTGCGTAATCTATTAATTGCTTCTGGAGAGTATTATCACATAGTTTTAAGTATTCTTGGCTTGAAAAACACTGCTGACCTGGCGAAAAAAACAAGCTGACGTGGTTGTAAAAACTTTATATACTTTTTAAAATATTTGTGTGCAACAAAAGGCACAATGTATTTGTATATACTCGTCTTTTCACGCTCGTTATCATGAGATTAATAATTCTTCACGGTTCCATTAAAAAAATCGAAATTGTGTCGATATCTCTTAAATAAAAAAGCTGCAGTACAATATTGTACATAATCTTATATCTCCCTCGCCTAATTTCGTTTCAGTGAAAACCTCATCTCAGTAACTGTATCAGCATCTCAGTAACACCTCATTATCTCCTGAACATGCAACGGTTCAGGAGATATTAGAAGGGATCGTCTTAGGAAAGCGGTTCTATTTATTCGTCTACCTCGTTGGCCCAGGGATGTGCAGACTCTTGCAAGTACGCACAGACGAAGGCTGCGCGATCGAGTTACCCACCATCTGAATCATCAGCACACGATACATTTTCGTCTGTTATACTTATATCATCGTCCAGTGAGAGGCAGAAGCAAATCTCTACTGATTGCCATTTGCTTAGTAAAGAAAAGGCTTAACTGTGTAAGCCACCTTGCCTATACTCTGAAACGATGAATGATATTCGCCATAATCATCTAAATCCTTATCACCATCACCATCACCACCATCACCTCCATCATCATCCCCCTCCTTTGTTTCTCCTCCTCCTCATTATCATCACACATCATTAATATATATTATATATGGTGCACAATAAAATATTTAGTATTACACTCAATGTAATACATTAGTTAATTTAAAAATAACAGGAACTTTCCACTATCAGTGACGTCTCGAGTCTTTCCTAGTCAGAATTCCTAGTGCTTAACGCTTCTACGCCATGTCGATTACATTGCAGGGCGGCTTCACGCCCAAGTGCACACCCGCATGACGAGTGGTTCACGATTCAACAACCTGTCGACGGTGGAGCGTTTGCACGTGCACGCGAAATAGCATTCACGGCCGACGGCGTCGAGGGGGTGAGGGGGCGGTAGCGGGGGCGGCGGCGGCGTGGGCGGGGCAAGCGGCGAGAACGAAGGCGAGAACGAAGGCGAGACCGGAGCGTCGCAGCGGCGGGGACCGCGAGCGCGGTGATAACGGCGGAAACAGCTACGTAGTGCACGCGGAAACGGGCGCCGCCGATCGCAAGGAGAAAACGGACGAAAGCCGATAAAAAGCGGTAGGATCTGGACAACTTCCGATAAGGGGCCGCTGGGAACATGAGAGCGGTCAGGTGTTTCCAAGGTGGTGCGCCAGCAAAGAAGGCTCGTAAAAATCGTTCAAGTTAAAATAATAATTTTTTAATGTAGTCCTCTTGTATTAATTCATGAATTCAATAATTCTTTAATTATTAAAGAAACGGTAAGCAATTGACGCAACAACAACACATACTTTCTCGCATTATTAGGAATTTTCTAAAATTCAGAAAGCTCAACGCAAATGAGACTTGTACAGATTTCGTAAGAATCCTGAGCTCTAACCGTGGATAAAAAGTTACGAAAAAAATTGGAACTTTTTTTAAGGTAATGTTTTTTTTATAAATTGCATTAGCTTTAAGCATTTGTTTTTTTTAATTGATCTGAATTTTTAGAATAGATTTCATTTAAGGCAAAAATATCTATCATCAATATTGTCCTTTGGCAATGATCCATGTTTTGCAAATTTCAATAATGCAGTTCACTGAAAATGGAACTAGCACAATCTTTATGCCGTACATTGATACACACGAGGTGAAAAATTCAAGAAAAAAATAGAAGCAGTTTTTGAGGTAATAGTTGTTTAAAAATTAAAATTACCTATATTTCACGTAAAATTACGGGAAAACTACTCATATTATCTTAAATTGTACATAACCTTATTTCAAGTTCGTGTTTGAATAATCAATTTTAATAAGTAAAAAATCTCTGTATTCAATATTGTAGTAGAATGAACACGCTGAAAACGTAGAAGTACGTTTGCAACTTTCTAAACATTAGGGAATTCAACGACAATGAAACTTGTGCCATTCTTTTAGCGTTTTTTGTGCTATCCGACTAAGTAAAATAACAAAACTGTAACCATTTTTGACAAATAGACATATCCTTAATGTACTATCGAGTTTTTTTCCATGACCACAAGAATATCTTCAATGATTAACTATCAAATAGTCTTTATTTAGGGGTTTAAATAAATAATTACTCTTCTGTCTTTTTGTTTGAAATCCTCTTCGACAGCTAATGACACGCTTAAAACAGGCTTCCTAGAATTCATTGATCAATTAAAGAGCTTGGGAAAGAGATAAGTCACTCAGTGACAGCAAGCCTCTTGCTATTCATAAATGTTAATCTCGATTTTGGTCGAAGTCTATCATATTTCCGTACGTCCTTCATAAATATGAACAAGGCATGCGTAGTACAAAGACAGACTTTCATCAAAGTCGAGAAATTAACATTTACAAATAGGGGAGGCTTGTGGTTGATGTAGCTTATTGGGTAACTGTTACAAGCCCTTCAGCTCATGAATTGGAATAGTGCGCGTTGCAAGTGGCCCGGACTGTATCCAAATGCACCAGACGAATGAGAACGATAAAAGACATTTTTGCTATATGGCTTAGGCTTGAAAAAAATCTCTTATTCATATTCATTGACTAGAGATGTATAATACGATGCCTAACGATACGTCGTTGAAATTGATGTCTTCGCTATAAATATTAGTAATAAAGATTGAGTTCATCTTCTTTTCAAATATTTTTGGAAAAGTTATGAATTCTTAATGTCTTAATAAGTCAGGAAGATAACAGTGATTTACTATTGCGGATATAACCGCATTTCAGAATAGTATCATTTTCATCTCAAGAGACATCCAACGCAATTATCCCAAGACAGGTCTACTTTTTGAAAGTATTTATTTCCTTACTTTTATCATGATGACTGGTCAAATATCTGAATGGGGTGTACATTGTAAATCATAATGAATTAATACTGTAGGAATGCAGAATATAAAACAGCTAAGCTCGCAAATAAAATAAAATCTTCAAATGTTCGGTGATATGCATGTTTATCTCACTTCCACGACCATTAGAAGACGTTTATTGTTGAGCAAAAATTTAATACAGACGATGTACTGAGATTGATGCGATCTTTTCGTTTGGTTCAACGACTCCATGAAATCACATCAGATATGTCTAACTAGTTATTGATATAGAAGGTTGTAGAGTATTGATATTAAAGTTTTTTTTAATATATCACATTAGGGCATTATTACTGATTTGATTGGCATTATTTACAAACGTATGTGACGTATGGGGGAGAAAATGGTTTACTGCGATTCATAACATCAGTATTAATGTCTTCTACAGAAGCATAGCATTTTATTGACAAACAAGCATTTCTATTTCTGTAGACTTTTTTTCGATTGGACACAAAAAAGTGAACGAAAAATTCAAGGACAAAAGTATTAAGATTTTAAGAACAGTTGATTTTCAAATACGTTGAAGCAATCAAATGTGGTAAGTTTGCAATTTGCGTTCAAATTCGCCACTTTTTTATAGATACATTTTTCGTAAGTATTAATACGAAACAATGAATCAACGATATGGATCTTTCTTTGCCACCATCGTGATTTTGTTCCCTTTTTTCTTTTTTACTTTGGGAAACGCTATATTGCAGATATAAGATGGACATGGTTTTCGACCAAACTTCCAAAATTTGACGTCACTCGTCGTATTTCCTTTCCCCTCTATTTCACTCTTTTCTAAATAGTTTCCGAACAAATGTTCAATTTATTCCATACTAAATTGCTTTTTTCAAGAAAATCCCATTACAGAAGGGCGCTTTCTTCCATTTGTTAGTTTAAGTTTATGATAGTAGATCCACCTCACCAATATTTTTTATCAATCAGTCTCACCTCTTTTATCTATAATAAAAAGTAAATTTGACCATTATAACTGTAATATTGAGCCATCCATACGTACCATGCCCATTCGATTAGCTAACTACTCGGGGCCCCAACATTAGTATTCCTAGAACACCGTCCGCTAAAAAGCTAGAACTTCAAGATATTTCGCTATCACCGGGAGCCATCAAACAAGCAATAGAAAGCAATGCAAATTACGACTCTACAAATGCGCAGGCAACAAAAGCGGAAGTGTAAAGCAAATTACGGAAGCGTCCGAAGTTGTGATATCTACGAGGTGAGACTTTTTATGGCGCATCAAGTGTTATCTAGACTTATATACGATTTGCACGCCATACATAATGCCGAATACCAAATGCATTCCAACAGTAAGTCACTAACCTGCCTTCGATGTTCGTAATTACGTCTCAGAATGAAGGAAAACAGAAAAATGTTGTTAATTATTAGTAAAAAAAGGCGTCTCTGGAGTGGCGTAGCCAGAGTTGGCGGCAGGCGGCAGGCATTGATCATGCCACCTGCCCTTTCCACTTCATTCGAATTTACAAATTGATATTATAGTATAGAATGTTAATATTTTCATTGATTCTGGAGAGTACTCTACATGTAGCATCAAAAACATTTTCAAATTTTTCTCAAAAATTGCATCAAATGTTTTGATTAAACTTTGTCCTCGGATAACGTAAATATCGCTTAAGAGAATGGTGCAGATCTCATGTTCATTTAAATTGCTGATTTTTCGCAACTTGTAAAACTGCAATTTTTTTGGTGTCTTCCTAAAACTATAATATTAAAGAATGAGATATTTTTCTTCAAGAAGTCTGTTCCATAAAGACAAGTCTTTAAGGAAGGTCAAGTACAAAGTTTCGAAAATATGAGTAGTTTTCGTGTAATTCTTCGAGAAATATAGGAATTTTTTTCTCTTTAAAATAGCAAAAAAAAATTTTAATTTTCTCTTCGTATATACCAATAAGGTACATGGATGCGTCATGGGTCATGGTCATGGAAACCTATTTTGGTTTCGAATATTAGTAAATCCAATTTTCTGCAGAATAAGAACAAAATATTTGCAATGCATTCCTTGTTATACAAATGTATTATTCTACTTAAAATTATTGGCCAAGTAGTTTAAGAATAAAACAATAAAGATTACATTTTGAGAATGCATAAAAACCGTTTCCTAATGTGAGCCCCTCGCAAACTTGTTTAGAAATAGGTAAAACTAAATTTTAGAAAACGCAAATATATTGAACTCAGTATAATTTTACAAAAATATATCGTTATCATCTTATAGATAAGAAATTGTCATATAAGCGCTGCACTAGTATATATATATATATATATATATATATATATATATATATATATATCAACATATATATACATACATACATACATACATACACATACCTTCTTCTCTGCCCTCTGAACTGATAGGTTTTCGGAGTACGCTTTTGCTTTTTATTATAAGTGCTAAGGAATAATAAGTACCTTATGTTTTTGGTTACAAGACGACAAATTGGGGACTCCACGTTAGAAACCTTTTGCGAGGCGCAGTTTTAGGCTACAGCGTGCTTTAAAATTTCAAAGCAAATAACATTTTTTGCAAGGGCATGTAAATAATTTACATTGGCCCCAATGAAACAGCTTGTAGGTAGCGAATTCAGACAAGCTGGAAGAAAAGCATTTCAAAAAACTTTGTTTTTTCAACGTTTTGCTCTAATGGCTCCCGACTGTCCGGCAACGAGCAAAAATGAAGACACTACCGGGCATGAGTGGCTCGGTTTGCAGAACTACTATTTTAGTATGTTTCTAATAGGCAAACATCCTACAGCAGCGTTTGGGTATTTTCTCTATACTTAGTCTTATTATTATTATTATTATTATTATTATTAGTATTATATTATTATTATCTTGCTATAATTTTTTTTACTATTTTTTGCTTCTAACATTTACGAGACGTCTGCAGCGACATACTGCCTAGCAATGTTACTGTTGGATGAAGGTGGTACTACTTCATTGGCTCGATAAGCAGTGGAGAGTGCAATTTTTCAGGTGGGTTCACTCCTCAGTGAAGTTTATGAAACAAAGACGCGTTACATCATTGCGTGAGTTGCCATTCGCAAAGCTGTACACTAGCCAATGTTGCTGACATGGCAATTAGATCTTGAATCACGGGGCTACGCCTCCAACATCCGCTCAGGTGCGAGTCCGCATAAATCCAAGTGTCTCTCAGAACCAGGAAAGTATTCAGGCGCAATTGTGAGGATAACATTAATTTGTTTGAGCTTTACAGTATAATAATAATAATAATAATAATAATAATAATAATAATAATAATAATTATTATTATTATTATTATTATTATTATTATTATTATTATTATTATTATTATTACAATTGCCGCTATTCGCAGCCCGTTGGTTGATAAATATTCGTTTGTTTCGGGGTCCCACCCACGGATATAGAAATCCCAGAGATACCAATACAGAATGTGGGCGGTACCCAGTACAGGAGTCTTTGCAATCGGTATGCTAGACTTACAGTAAATCAGTGATTCCCAAAGAGTGTGCCGCAGGATACCAGTATTGTGACATTTTATTTGGATTTGTCGCGAAAATATGTCAAGGAAAATATGAGCACAGGTACCGTGTATTACGTATTTTAGTTATGCTATTTATTAACGAGAGATCAGAATCACACAATTGCTATACAATTTGACCAATTAAATATGTTCTGTGGATAATTTTAATATTTTTATAATTTAATGTTCAATTGAGCTTGTTTACATTTTTACACTAGTTTAATTCTAGTAGCAATTTGAGTCTAACACCTCGCTAATACTTTATTCGCAGAAAAAAGTCGCCGACTTTTTTAAGGTAATATGAGAAAAATGAGAAATATGAGAAAATATGAGAAAATGTGAGAAAATTATCAGAACAAATATGAGGAATATGAACCAATGATGAAAATCCTTGTAATTGAAAACTATTGTATGTAGTATAGACCTAAGCTTTCGAGCGTTTGGAGTCCTTGTACTCACAGGTTTGACTACTTAACGGATGTGCCGAAAGTTCCGCATGGTAAAAGACAACTTTGGTACAGACAAAATTGTTTAAGAGCAAAACCGTATGGTTCGTCAAATCTCTGGAGACGGCCAGATTCAACATTATTTGTCATTATTAAATTAAATGTTTGTTTTAATCTCCACGTAACTGAGATGTCAAGTTTCTGGAGACTCTTCACCATATTGAACCATTAACAATTATCTTTTAAGACTGTTTCAATGATCCGTTGACGCTATTATTCGAGGCGGACATAATTTTCGATATGTTAGGTAGAAAATTAATATTCACTTCTTCGCTAAAATTTCTGTTGTTCGTATGAACAACCTAAAACTAGATCTCTTGGCATGCACCATCAAGGAACTAGAAAACCATTCTCATTACCAAAGACTTGCCTCAACATGACATGTGGCGAAACATGAAGTTTACGTTTAGTACAATATGTTACATTGGTGATTGACGAGTTTCATTATGTCTTTTTCACTTATTACTGCCCGCATAGCACAAAATAATCCACATTCAGATCATCAAGCCCGCATTTACTAAAGGGCAAAAAGGGTGAAAATGGTGTAAAATTTACGTGAAAAGATAACAATAATTATCATAATCATGAATTATGGATAGCTCATTTCTAGATTTTAGAAATTAACATCGCTGCATAATCTTCCTAGACGCCGAAACAGAATACCTTGCATCATGTGAACAAATACAAATAATTCAAACTGATTTTTTGTCAAATATGTAACTTTTCATACATCAAACCGTTCATGTAATGTTTTTTTAAATTTTTGTCTATATTTGTTGGTGAATGACGAATCCCTGTACCCAAAAATGTCTCTTACGAAAAAGAGTTATGACGACTTCAGTGGATTACAATGGTGTAGACCGTAATATTCATGATTGATGCACTGGTTAAATAAGAGATACAGAAAATAGGTGAACGAGAAATAGTGCTCAGAACATGGAATTCTTGTAATTTGAACCTCGGGATGTATCACTAGGGAAACTAATGGACTGAATGTTTTACTAAAGAACGCTCCCATCAAAGTTAAAAGATGAGATACAGTAAGAGGGATTTCATAGTAATTCATGAATATGAAACTGATTCATAATCAAATAGGTAACACTAAAATTATTTCTTTCAGCAGCTCTGAAGGCAGAAAAAATTACTTTCAAAATACAAAATCAAATTTTGAATGTAGCTTATCGTCTTCACGAAAAAGAGGAGATTATCCATATACGTTTTGTGTTCTTTCAGTGTAGTTTCCATTGAAATGATAAGGAAATTCTGTCAACATTAGTGAAGAAATATTAGAGCTCACGCATAACACGTGTTTCAGTTAATAGAATGCGCACATAATTAATGCTTGGTTCGTTCTAGATCTTTTTGTTCTCTTGACAAAGCGATAAAAACGTTTCAACATCTCTTATGTATCACCCAGAGTTCTTTGGTCGAAAGTAGGCTCGGTTGGTTTGACATAGTTTAATATCACTTCACAATATGTCATTGCCGTATTTGTGATAGCATCCACAACAGAATACCACAAGTGAAATTTGGGCTAAGACCGATAAAGTAAAGAAACAAATTTCGTCTCCACAGAAAGAACTGTCAAGGGGAGAGAGGAGATAACTAGTGATGCTACAACAACACATATTTCATCGTACTATTTACAACGGACAAGTAATATAATTTTGTAAATTATATCTCATTTATTCTTCAGGCATCACGTGAAACATTCTTCGTCAAAAGAACGAGATATTCGAATTTTGCAATTTCCGAAAGTTATATCTTTTAATAAAAATCGGAACTCCCAGGTCCTCAAGTTCCTCAACATCGATCGGGGAATATTAATTTTAAAGAAAATCGGCTCATCGTCACTAGCGTTGCCCATACAAAGTCGGATAGACCAACGTTTTGCCGTAAACCAATTTTTCGGTGTTCAGAACCCACAACACGCGCGTTCTGACTACAAAACGTGTTAGAGAACGTTATTTACTATACAGTGGAACATTTATCCAATTTTTCGACACCGGGGACCCACAATATCAGTTTTTCTGACGAAAAATCGCTGATATTCTACGCAGCATTACAATACTTTCTCTTCACTACGTATGCAACAAGCCGAGAAAGTAAAATGAATTTACGACTGTTTACTGCTGAGGATCTTTCCTACATTAGTACCTAGTATGAGGAGAAACTAAAACTAGTGGTGCTCCAACAGCACATGCTTTATCTCATCACTTCTAACTTTTGCAATTATCTAAACTCCAGAGAGAAAAACGAAAGTTGGACCTATGCCATTTTAAACGTCTTTTGCTCCACACTGAAAAAAATTGAAAGAAAGAATTTCATCCCTTTTTTAGAAAATAATTGTTTAAAATTGCACGCAACATTTCTTCAAAACTCTCATATTTGCGAAAAATTGTACCTGATGTTATTTCGAGATTTGCATCTGAACATCACATTTTTCACAAAAATATTTATCTTAAATATTGTAGTTATAGGAAGACGCTTTGAACTTTTCAAAAGTTTGGAATAATCAGGGATTTCAGTGAAAATGAGACTTGCGACATTTTTAAAGACTTCTCAACGCTGTCAGAAAACAATGCTTAAAATACGTGGGTCTGTTTTTGAGAAAATGTGGAAATTGTGTTAATGTTTCATGTAAAGTACCGCCAAAAATTAAAATGTCCATTTCAAACTCACAGGGCGCGGGAAATACGCAATTTTTCGGCAGAAACAAACTCTACTGGGCTCTAGAAACGAAAAGGTAAATAAATTTCCGATGTCTCTGCACCAACTGTGCTCCGGAGTCCCGAATCCGGCGTATATTCGATACTATCTAAGTAGTACGGTCGAATTCAGACACTATTTAGGCGAATTCTAGCGGCCGGCAGTTCTGATCGATCGTTTTCCGTGGTTCTTCCAATCAATACCAGACAAATGCCATAGCAGTATCTTAATAAACGTCCGCATACCGCAGGTGATCTTTGTCTCACACTCTCCCCGTACACAAATACACATTTAAACTGACATGCACTATACTGCCCCACACGACGGAAGCTTAGAGCTTGTCGGGAGTTTGTATCTTGTCCCGGTTGAGAAGATGCCCCGTTGGTAAAAATTCCTGAACGAAGAAACTCGTAAGGCAATGTGTAGGTCGGCACCAGATTTCACGTACCAGCGGGGAGGAACACCGGTATCTCCCGGATGAAAAGAAGCACTACCCTTAAGGAACCAATGGCCATAGCGGTTGACGCTTCAGAAACTTCAATCAATGGATCAATTGGCTTAAAATATCTGTGTATGCGGGTTCAAACCCGGCAGCGAAGGGTGAATCCTCAAAGGGCATCAAAACATGAAGTTTATGTTACGCTAAAGAACCCTCGTTATCCCCGGCATAATTAAATCCTCCGACGGCCCCGTGGTAAGCGTATCCTATATTAGCTCAATCAAGGAACGACACAAGTAACGGATAAAATACAGAGACCGGTTTTGTGTCAAACCCTGGCGGCGAATATAGAAGTAAGAAATGGTTGGTTGGTTTGGAATTCCACGTGTGGCGAATTCGATCATTACCAACGATACAGCCGTTGAAAGTGGGCCAATGAACAAGTTCAGAAAACGGGCATTCAGCGACCAAATCAACTAGAACAACAATCACATGTTTTAGATTTTACTATGAGATATATGTTGGTTTTTCTTAACTTCTATTTGACAATCGTAAGGTGAAAACATTGATACGTTATGGAGGATTCAAACCCACCAATCTAGCGCGGATCATTGTCCGCTGCAATTTCACTTTCAGTAGGTTGGTCACAATGTGGGGCTAAACAAAACAGACTGTTGTTAAAACCCGTTAATACGTACACTGGGAACCGCCATCAGGACATTTGCATTAACAAAAGCTTCATTTTCGGACTTTTACTCAGCCCTCTTCCCAACTATGCCGCTGCGATAGTATCAGATCCCTACACACCCCCATGTGTCATATGCAAACAATATGGGCAGCTGAAAGCAGAGAACCATCGTTACTGAAATAAAGGCATTAAGGCTAGACCTTCGATTTATAATTTTTTATTGATTGATTAATTATTTTTTGTTTCCGGGTGCGTCAATTGCTACAGCCGTGGTGTATGTATGTATGTATGTATGTATGAATTTATGTGGTGTATGTGGTGTATCTCTCAATGTCTTCTCTCATATATTGAAATCAGCCGTGGGGAGTACTATATAATCTAAGGTTCCTGTGACGTCTATCGGTGCCATTGTCAGTTCGGCTCATTTCCCGAAAAATAAAGACAGAGATTTTCTTTAAAAAAACAGTCCAATCAAACGTTTGCCAGCTGAGTTCACTTGTACGAAAGGAAGAAGCCTTGATTACATCAGTACCATTTCCAACAGCTTGAGTTGTTCATCAGAAATGGTTTTGATCAATTTTTTACGTCATTTTTCTTTATTTTTAGAGCATTTTAAAGCATTTTAAGAGTATTTTATTGATCATTTTTGGCAATGTTTTGGTCACCAAAATCCGCCCCCTAATGATGACACATCTCATGTTCCTACCAAAATCATTCGATAGAATACAAGGTTAATAATTAATCTCCCTCGCCATTAACATCCCTCCGACGTGAGATCCACCGCAACAATCGCCACAAGGAGACTGCGGACATTCACGTTGACACGAGGTCAGAACGAGTTTCTTGACAGACAGCTGCCGCGACCTCCCCGACTCCAGCCGCTCACCCCGCCATCGCCAGCTGCGGGCACGTGCGTCACTCACGTGCAGACGTCCGCGAAGCGACAGGCGGCAACGCGGTCAAGGACACCGCTGCCCGTCGCTAGGCGGGCGCACAGGTGAATGTTCTGGATAAAGGAGGTTGCGTCTGGGAGAGGTGGCTCAGGGCAATAACTGATGGAACTGCAGTGCAACTGACCGGGGGGTTCTGGGGTTCGAGTCCCGACCGTGGCAGGATTTTCGACGCCAGCTAGGTCGAATTTAATCGCTGTCTGGAGGAGAATTGTAGCGGTTCGTTGCTCAGATAGGTAGTTTTCCGCGGTTTGGCGAATCAACGCCAGGCGAATGCCGGAGCAGGACCCTAACAAACGGGCCACGGAGCGCGCGCGATCTTTCGTCCCTGTTTCTTGTCATATCTTTACTCCTTACCCCTCACACTTACACTAACACGCACCACACTATCTCATATGAAGGGAGACAGATCAGAAGGTTTGAGCTTGTCCCGGCTAGGGGGTGCGCCGCTGGTGGGAGGTTGGGGAAAACCCCGCTAGTCGACGCTAGGTCTGAGCCGAATCTCACCATCCAGCTGTTCACCGCCACCTTCTGGGGAAAAACATGCACTACACTAACGGGACGAATGACCTTAGCCGTTGACGCGCCTGGAACCACCAATCAATCAATTAAAGAAGTTACGCTTCAAAATCGCAGTTCGTAGGCATACAAGTCAACTAATCTTTAGAATATATCCATTGGGCCGTGGAAGGCCTAAGCTAAAATCTTTTGAAAATACGAAGTAAAATGCGTAATGAAACAAGAACAGTGTATAATCGTGTCTAGCGGTAAAACGAAACATTTAGCAGAAGAGTAAGGTGAACTCTATTAAAAATGATAAAAAATATGAATGTTAATTACTAAAATCTTCGCATGTTAGATTATGATACGTATTTCATTATCCCACAGAAAGCCAAAATGTTGTCAGAGAGAGGATTCGTCGTTACGAATTATTTCTTCTATAGCAGCAGCAAGTCAGTGCTTTCGCCGGCTGTCTTATATATCGCCGCTGAACGCAAGAACATAATCCATGGTAATATAATTATTGAATAAAGATTGATGATTATCTCTCGATACTTATTCAAATATGAACTGAAACGAGATTACTTCCACCACCGATTACTACACAGTAAGATCTATTTTGCATCTTTCGTTATCAGATATAGGCGTGCGCAAAGGGAGGCCATGGGGGCCATGCCCCCCAGAAAATTTTGAAGCCCCTTCACCCTCACGTAATATTTCCGTAAATGAATTCAATCCCTGATTTTTTTTTAATTTTATCCTTACAATTTTATTATTTGTTATATGACAGAGGAAGAGGCTCTTTAAGCCATCTGGCAACCCTCCAATTGATTCAAAATAAAATCGAATCTATTTATTAATTCCATTTTTAAAATTATAATTTCATTCTCTTTGTAGTGTGTTTTATTTATTTGCCAGAAAAATACGTCCTACGTAAGTGAAAGAAGTTTAATGGAAATGAGGGCTTAGACATTTAGTTGCTTCACCCGTGTTTAAGGTGGCGCCTGCCTATGCAAAAAGGGCCTCCCCACTCCTATTTGGGGGAGGGGGGTCGAAGTTACCGGTGCGGGAAGTGCACAGGTGAAGAAACTGTAACCTTAACCGTGTAACCTTTTTATTTATTGCTTAATATCTATTTATTTAATTATGTACTTACTTATTTATTTAGCAGTAAAAACCCGTAGTGGCGATTGGGGAAAAGGAAAGCAAGTTACATTTGAGGTGTTCGGGTGAAATAATGGTACGTGACTTTCTCATTTCGTAGGAAACAGGAATGTGAAACCAGTGTTGATAGAAAAGTGATGCACTACTATGGTAAATGGTCCCGTAAGTGTACAGCACAGCCCCAGGCGGAATAATCTCTACGCTCCCGACTAGTCTTCCACAGTGTGTAGTAGTGTAGTGCATGTTCGTGCAAGTGCGTCTGTGTGTGTAAGTGTGTTCTGTGTGTTAGGGTTCCACTCGGGCATTTGCCCGGAGATACCACGCAAAACGGATCACAGCATCCGGTCACTAGAATTCTCCTCCAGACAGCTGTTGAATTCGACCAAGCTAAGTGGTGCAAAGATCATGGTGGACGGAGGCTCGTGTTGTTGTGACCAGTGCCTTCCACAGCTGGGACCTCATCTCGATCGCCGGCCAATCCATAAGGGAATTGTTTCAAAAAATGGAGATCTCAGCAAGATTTCTTAGGGTTCTTCCATTTCCCTAGCTCCCCAAACCCACCACTCTCCACATTCCCACCAATCTCCACATTCCCACCAATCTCCACATTCCCACCAATCTCCACATTCCCACCAATCTCCACAACATCCACATTTACCTTATCACTATCATCGACTCATTACCACACCATTCCTGGGCTTCAACGATCTCAGCAGTTGAAGGGATCCAAACCCAGAAAAAGTAAATCCATAAATAACAAATGCATAAATATATAACCTAATCTTCTATGCCCCCCGAGATTCAGGACTCATCTTTGTTGAACATTCCGAACTTTCTAAAATTGCAAAAGTTATAAATAATGCAAGAATGCATGTGCTGTTGTACCACCATTAGTTTCAATTTGGTCGCTCCAGCCAGACTGTCAGTCCAGCCCAACTGCATTTATTTAATCAATGTCACCAGTAGAAAACCTAATTTGGAGTAATAAATTAGTAATAAATGGGTTCTAAATGTTGCTATTCATTTAATTCCATTGTGTCATTTTTTTAAATTTGGTTGTGCCAGCTTTATAGTCAAGCGAGGACAACTGCATTTATGTAATAAACGGTCGCCGAAAAAAAAATTGGGGGTAATAAATTTGAAATAAACGTGCCACGCCTAACTTTTTAGGGAAATGTGTTGTAGTCATTTCCTGGCAGCATGGAAATAAATCTCAAGCATTCCGAAACCATGCTGCAAAGCAGTGTCGTGTTCTCGGTTGACAGAAAGGATTTGAAGCGACTATGGTATTCTACGTAGCCACCTTCCTTTAAATGGGATTGATTTGAAGATTCTTTTTCAATTAGAATAGAGCAACGAATCGGCAATTCTTCCTGCTAATTATTCTGACATAGTAATCGTAAATTATTATAAATGTGTCAGAATTGTGAAAATGTCAATGTGTGTTATATAACACTAAAATTTTCTAACAATCATTCTTAGACACATCTGAACCAGTGATCCCCTTCTTGGTCGAATTTTTCGTTGTTTTCCTTAATTTGTTCAGTGCTGAAATGGTTCCCACAAAAAGGCAACCACAGATGATCCAGAGCAGGTCTGTCAGACTTCCAGCACGCTAACGACCTTCAGGGCGGTTTTGGGGTCATGGCGAGCTCCGCGATTCGATGAGGAAGTTCTCACGAGTGGAAAGAAGGGGTGAGCAAACGTCACGAGAAAACGGCGAATTGGACATAGAAACTCTTTGTGTATTCGTAGAGATTTATAAAATTGTTCAAACATTTTACAGGAAATTTGCATTTAAATAGAAAACGCACATGCTTTCTTCCTCTATCAAAAATTCCAGGAAATTGAACCCAATTTTCTACTTAAAATGTATATACGAAATATTAACAGTAATCACATTTAGCGCAATTGCATATTTTTATCCCTACAATATTAAAGCTTATTTACACATGCTAAGTAGTAATTTCGTAAACTTAAAAATCACGTTATGAAATGTGTTTGAATTAAAATTGTATCCTAGTTTTTTTAATAACTGTAATTGCAAATATTTATTTATTAAAAAGTAACAACTATAGAAAGCAAACCTAAAAATCATCTTCGTAAATTTAAGTTTAAGCATATTCGTAATCCAGTATTATGCGTGGAGAAATTGTTTTCAATTGGTAAGAAAGAGAATAATTGTCTCCATCATTAATATTCCAAACTTTTATCGTCTTTTTTGTGTCCAGTTCTCGTATCCGAATCGTATAATCATAAACTACTGAATGGGTTCATCGTCAATATTTATCTTCTCTATCGTTCGGAAGGAACAGCGGGAATTATGTTATTTTTTATAAATATTGTCTAGTCACAAACTTCCTAATTATATATATATATATATATATATATATATATATATATATATATATATATATATATATATTATATATACTACGCTTAAAAAATATAGTTAGAACTCCAGGATAAACCTACGCGTGTAAGAAACTTCCTGCACGTTAAATAATACGCATCCCTCCCGCTCACTGCACAAAAAATTAAGAGCCCACCCGAACTGAAATTTGCTGTACTGTCTTTTAGCCTTCCTCTAGGGCTACAGTCTGCGCAGCCCTCTGTAACCCCAGCGTTTTATTCCCCTCGCCGTGGATCCGGCGTGCCTTGCTGAGGGCAAGCGTTCTCCGAGATCGTACGTGCTCACTTTGACGGTACTGATCCAAAGGAACAAAAATGTATTGATCATTGACAAGATGATCCTTCAAAACGCAAATAATCGGCTGACGAACTTGCATGTCATCTGCATCTACTGCAAGAACGCATACGACTCTCTGGCATACAGTTGGGTAATAAATTTAGAAGTTTGAAGCGTTAGTCAAAGAATCCTGAAGTACCTCAAAACATGCGTATTCTTGTAATGCGCAAATTTGAGTGAAGATACACCCTTTAAGATATGTCAGAATTCTCCCAAGAGTATTCCATGGAGATTCACTCTCCCATCTTCTCTTTATCGCAATTCTAAACATTCCGAGTGTTGAGTAATGCCATTGCAATTGAGCTCGACGGCGTAAACAAATGAGCCACATTCACATTCCATCGAGGTTCAATCATCATTTCGAATATCTGACAGTCCAACTCGACGGTAATAAGAGATATGTTCATGTATCTACGCCTTGAGCAGACCGTGGATGGCCGCCACGAACCAGCTAAGATAATACAAAGGACATACGCATAATGCAATGGACGGGTGTGTAAACATCTCAAAACCATTCTCAGTCGCGGAAATCTCCTCGAAGGTAAAATCTTCTGGGCAGCACTGGTAATCAGGTCTGCTAGAGACTGGATGCTAGCAGAGATGGATAAACTGGATCTCCAAACCAGAAAACTAATGACGGTTTATTGCGTTCTCCATCCACGAAGTGACGTTGACAGATTGTCTCTTGCGGGTCTGGAGGCCGTGGACTCCAGGAAATAAAAGAGTTGAGTCATATAAAGAATAAAGTACATCGAAAACTCAAGGGCAATACGATTCGTTAAGTATGTAAGGAGGGTATCTTCATGCTGGAGAGAGCCTGCTTCATTAATACAGGGAGGAAACAACAGGAATACCGTATAAGTTGATGTGGCGTTTTACTCCATTTACAGTACGTATGAGACATGGAAGAGAAAATGGACGGCTGGCTGCAAGAGAACTACCTTAAGAAAGAGACAGAAGGCCCCGTCCTAACAGACCAAACACAGTCTCTTAGATCTAAGATTCAAGCCAAAATAGGTACGAATATCGAGGACAGAAAGTGTAGACTGCAAACAACAGGAAGCAACAGTCAATCACTGAGTCAGGGTCTGTAGATCGCGCAGACCGATTTCAAACAACGCCATGGCAGTGTCCACCGTGGTACAGTAGACAAAATCTCTGCATAATTTGCTACTGGTTCCACTACATAACTACGGATCAGACAAGAAAAAGTACTGGATTTATATATGAAATCGAGAGATTTTGGTGAGGAAAAAATATTTAAAAGACTTTATTCATATCGAAGCTAGGGCCATTTTGACCACTCTTCCACCCTACCCACATAAAGCCTAACCACTATCAAGGATGCATATAAGAGACAATCTGAATAGGAAAAACGTAGGAAGTGGTGCCCTAAAATGTTGATTCGCAGCTTTACCCGATCCATAACCACTTTTTTTCGCCAGGACTTCCTCTTCGCCGCTGAAACCCGCTGAGGCAGCTTAGAGCATCAACTAATGTCGCTGCAGTGTCCCTGACTAGATCGGAAGTCGTAGAGTTTGAGTCCCGACGGTAGCAGAATTTTCGACATAAGCTGTATACATAGATCCAATTCAGATGCTGACTGGAGACAATTCTAATGGATGACTGCTCCGAGTATTTACCATAGAAACACGTAGTTTTCAGTGATTCTCCGATCAACATCAAGCGAATGGCAGGGCATTACGCTAACAAACATGTAACGGTCCCTGTTTGATCTTCCCTTCCTCTTTATTGTCCTCTATTCACCCCTTACTTACACACACACACAACACTACACTACACTACACTACCACACAGGGCGAGAGACGATTGTGTAAGTAGGCGCCGGATCTCAACAATCAGGGGGGAAGAACATAGCCAGCCATGATAAAACATTAACTTTTCTTACGAGACAATCTCGGTTGACCTCTCCGCGAAAAAACATGCACTAAACGTACGGGACTAAAGTGAAAGATCTTTGCTGTCCGGGTGATGCCGCTTAGAAGGCTGTGTTGCTGATGATTCGACCCTCATATCGTGGTCTTCCGCAGGCCAACCCTGAGCAAGACCACGATAAGATGGTCGAAACGTCGGCAACACAGCCTTCGACGCAGCATCACCCGGTCAGCCAAGATCTTTCACACGACTCCGGTCGCGGAAACCTACGACTTCGCACGGGTCTAATGACCTTAGCCGTTGACGTGCCCGGAATCACTAATCAACCAACCAAAAAGAATTGGGCGCCAATCGCTTGGTATATGTCGACCGTTGCATAACAAACACGTCCAGAGAACTTCCCACAATCAACGATTAGAGGGAGAGGCAGTTCCCGAACGTATCCAGACGCAAGCCCCGTCATGGTCATTTCCTGCGCGGTACATCTATTGAAAAAGTGTAATCAATCTCAGCTGCACTGCAAGGTCACGAGCTGAACAGAGAGGGGGACTCTCTCATCCAATCGTGAGCTTCGTTATGACTTACATTTTTGGTATTCGAACTCGCGGTTGGATGACAGTGTTTCCTTCGCCGTTCAGCTCGTGACCTTGAAGTGAAGCTGTGTTTTAATCCGAGTATAGTGCTACATCTTAGTCGTATTAATTAACAAAAATATAATAAGAGAAAAAAATATTAGCAGAGAAATAACAAAATTATTAAACATTTTACCTGGGAATTAGAACTTTAGAAGTTAGCAGACTGATTCACGATATGTTTGTACGCTTTACGCTTTGCACTCAAGTGGGATTTTCTTGAGAATCGTAGTGAGCCAACGAAAAGTGTGCCATGTTCTTGACAACCTTCTGAGCGATCTGTATGACCTCGTTCACTTAATCGACTTTTCATCACGTGTTTATTTCGTAAGAAATAAAAATAAAAATCTTCTTTATGGAGTACGTGATTGTTGAAAACATATTCTTTCCACGTATTCACCTCACAATAAATGCGTCGTTTCGAAAATTGCATTGCACGGTAAAAAGCTGAAGGTCGAGAATGCTGAAGTAGTGGGAACAGAGAGCAGGAGAGACGATGAACGAGTTCTTTCATCGAAGAAAGGACAACCTTTCCCTAGCCGTAAAATCTGTGTAAAAACAGTGATGTCAAGGTAGTTGGCACAATGAAATCTTCGCGGGACGCAACTGACCACCTCACCACAAGAGCAGTAGTGAATGTGGCCTCGTAACTTACTCGTGATAGGCTACGATAAGAAGAATGAATAGGGTACGTATGTGGCTAGAAAATCAATTTTGATTATAGTGAGAGTAAAATATTAATAATAAATATATTGCTGATCATCTTTACGTCCTGAGTAAAGTATATTATTACTCAATATTTCAACTAATGAAGTGCTCAAAACAATTTTTGAAAAATATATTCTTACAGAAGTAGTTACCAATTTTATATCCTTGATGAGGGACGAGGGATGATTAAGTATACAAAAGATGTTGATTGCATTCCTTTCTTTCTAATTATATTAAGAATATCCTGCACAGATACGAGTCTCATTTCGATAACCGAAAAAAATTGCAAATAATGATCGTGTTACAAACATTGAGCTGAATGTAAATAATCTTACGTTAGTCCTTCAGGTTGACGTATTTCATTTGTAATGTCAATAAATAATTTTCTTGTATTTTTATTATTTAATCAAAGATGTATGTCAATAAATATTACTTAAAACATCAAAATGTTTCAGATATATTTTAATTCAACGTCACCACTCACCATTCAAGACATCGGAGAAAAATTTTGAATTTGTTATTATGTAGTTGGATAGAATTGTTTAAGTGGGGTGGGGGGGTCATGGTCAGGTTATTGCTTGTACGCTAGGTTTGGTTGGGAACCACTTGCGTACAACAATCAATCATAGCATGATGTAAACATTTACATCAATTAATAAATAGTTCACGGGTGTATACAAACTTTTAATTTTAAACGTCACAATTTTGTACTTCTGCTGAAATATTAGTGTCCTTATAAGGGCCTCAGGGTACCAGAGGTATAAAAAGCTAAAATACAAGTTTATGATTTTGATAAATGCAACCAGAGAGTTTAGCTTCAAATAGTATTATTGTAGGTTATATTATTGATAAAAGGAGATTTTAAACATGATTAATGCAATTTTTTTTCTTTGGCTGTTTTAATAGAAACAGATTTTGCCGTACCAAAACTGTTGTCTGAGATTTGTAATCAGGTTTATAACAAAGAAAATCTCCAAATGAAGTAATGATGGCATTCAGGAGAAAAACAAATTTGGAGCGGTTTTTACGGAAAAGTG
The DNA here is from genome assembly GCA_017312745.1 of Gryllus bimaculatus. NCBI lineage: Eukaryota > Metazoa > Arthropoda > Insecta > Orthoptera > Gryllidae > Gryllus > Gryllus bimaculatus. The sequence goes on along the minus strand of BOPP01000027.1, from coordinate 11,100,290 downwards.
TTTTTTATCAATGGTATTAATTTTAAGCAGAAATTACGCAAAAAGCCCTTGTCTTTTCAAAAAAATATATCTGACCTCTTTTTAAAGAGATGGTTTTTATTAAAACAGATTTTGTTTAAGGCAAAAACCTCTATCTTCAAATCTGTAGCTTTTAAGTGTAGTTTTTACAATGTTCGAAAACAGTGAGTTTGCTGGACAAGTGACCAGCACTTCTGTACCGTTCTGTTATACATACAAGGGGAAAAAATGCAAACAAAAATGAGTTGTTTTAAAAAAATGTTTGAATCTTGCCTATATATCACGCAAAATACTCCTACAATATCTTTGAAAATTGAACTTGACCTTATTTCTAGATCTATTTTTCTACAACTGATTTAATAAGGAAAAATCTCTTTTGCAATATTGTAGCTGTAGGAAGACATCGAATAATTTTTCAACATCAGGAATTTCAACGAAAGTGAGACCTGCACCTTCTTTAAGCGTTCTTTACGATATCCGAGGTAAGACTTTATTTTTTTAAACTTCGAGACATTTTAAAGAAAATTTTTAAATGTTTTTGACGCTTCATCTGAAGTACTCGTATACCCCAAAATAAAATATCCATTTCAAACTCAGAAGGTCTGGAGTTCATTTAAATAGATTGAGTAATATCAATTTTGGAGAGAAGTGGTCACTTGGTTTGACGACAAACGGACAGATAAACGGAGGGACGGACACTTTGCCGTCATTCTATATTTCGGTGTCAAGGATTCACCAAACATTGACCACAACATATTACAAGAAGTAATTCACTATACAAAGGAACAAGGGTTATTCAATTGTGACGTTACGATAGCCCAGCAATAATAGTTTTTCTGTCGACAATTCGCCGTAAGAAAGTAAAAAGAAGTTGAAGAAGAAGAAGAAAAAGAAGAAGAAAATGGTCATCATGTTCATGATGAATAAGAAAGGAGAGAGCAGAGGAGAAAACGGTGAGCAGGTGAAGAAGAGAGATGAGGAAAGAGAATAAAGGGTAAGCGAAGAAGAGTAGTAGAAAAAGGAGGAAGATGAGGAGGACAAGGAGGAAAAGGGGAGGAGAAGAAGGTGAAAGAGAAAAATGAGATGAAAGGAAGAGGAACAGGCATAAAGAGTTCAAGAAAGAGAAGTGAAGAGAGAGGAAGAGGAGAGAGAGGGGAAGAGGAGAGAGAGAGGAAGAGGAGAGAGAGAGGAAGAGGAGAGAGAGAGGAAGAGGAGAGAGAGAGGAAGAGGAGAGAGAGGAAGAGGAGAGAGAGAGGAAGAGGAGAGAGAGGAAGAGGGAGAGAGAGGCAGAGAGAGAGAGGAAGAGAGAGAGGAAGAGAGAGGGGGGAAGAGAGAGAGGAAGAGAGAGAGGAAGAGAGAGAGGAAGAGAGAGAGGAAGAGAGAGAGGAAGAAGAAGGAGAGAGAGAGGGGAGAGAGAGAGAGGAGAGAGAGAGAGGAGAGAGAGGAGGAGAGCAGGAGAGAGGAGAGAGGAGAGGGAGAGAGATAGGGAGAGAGAGAGAGGAGAGAGAGAGAGGAGAGAGAGAGAGAGAGAGAGAGAGAGAGAGAGAGAAAGAGAGAGAGAGAGAGAGAGAGAGAGAGAAGAGAGAGAGAGAGAGAGAGATGGAAGATGGAAAACAAGTGCGGACGCGGGTGCGTATTCTTTTGAAAGCTCTTTACGGCCCTGTGAATTGGACCCTGGACCACTGGCCGCGTACATAAAATCTGTTCAGGCCGAGGTTCCATTTCCAACGTTTCTGCAGTTTGGACACCGTTTTCTATGATCAGTTCCGAAGGAAGCATCAGTTGTTCGGTAACCGCGTAGCGAAAGCGGTGCGGGGCGGTAGAAGCGGCGGCGGGTGGCGGCGGCGCAGGGAAGCGGAAGGTGCAGGCGGCCACAGCGCGCAGCGCCGGAAGGAGGGGGGCGGCAGCGAAAAGCGCACGCGAGTCTGACGCAATGCCGAGCCCAGCCCGCCCCGCCCCTTTCCCTCTCCCCGCTCCGCAGCGGCGCGGAGGGCGCGCGCGGATCTACCTGCAGCACGCGGCCTGACGCGCGACCAGCTACGCCCCCACAACACCAATCCCCCCCCCCACCCCAAAGCCCCAAAGCCCCAAGGCGGCGACCGCGCCCCCGTCGCGTGTGCCTTAGCTCTGAGCGCGTCATTGTGCTCGAAAATGATTCTGTTTTCCTTCTGGGTATTTTTCCTTTTTTCTCCCCCCCCTCTCGCTTCTTCTCCCTCTCTCTTCCTCTCTCTCCTCTCTCTTCCTCTCCTTCCTCTCTCTTCCTCTGCTCTTCCTCTCGCTCCTCTCTCTTCCTCTCTCTTCCTCTTCTCTCTTCTCCCTCCCTCTCTCTTTCTCTTAAGAATACTTTCTTTAAGAAACAAATCCTTAATCTTAGTATAGAAATCTGCCAAAAAATTATGAATTTTTATGTTATTTATTAATATCAGTATTTTCACGTACACTGAAACTGTCCATTTCCTTTAGCGTCCTTTTAGCATATGTATCTAAAAATTTAATAAATATGTGTTGTTTTTAAAAACTAAAAGATTATAAACAAAAATCCAATGGTTTGAACAAAATTACGCAATAAAATACTTCATATCGAAAAATTAAATCAAAGAAGTGGGTAAAGTCTGTGAGGAAACGGTTCTACTAGCAAAAAATCTAGTGTGCTGAAGGTAAAGGAGGCAATGACCCTCCTCGAAAAAGAGTGAGTAGCCCACACATGGCTTCGAAAAGAGGGCGTGGTGCAAGGAAAACTCGCGACCTGCACCCCTTCCATCGTCGCTCTGCGCAAAATAGTCTCATCCACTCCCAGCCCAAAGAAAACTAAGTTCACCTCTCATCTGGAGTCGTGCTGTCGCCTGTCATCTCTCCTTCCTCTCTCTCTTAATATC
>BOPP01000027.1:11063383-11089545 GCA_017312745.1 Gryllus bimaculatus | reverse complement strand
CCCTTTTCCCCCCCCTCCCTCCCCACCCCCCCGGCCCTCGGAAGCGGCGCACAGCGAAATCCACTGCGCATATGCAGTCAACAAGTACTCACACGACTTTTTAGTTCTTCTGTTTGTTCTTTTTCTTCTTCTTTCCTACTTTTTTCTCTTCTACCTTTTTCTTCTTCAAAATTTCATATTTTTTCTCTATCCTTTTTTCTCCTCTTCCTTCTTCGTTTCTTTATTTCATTTCTTCTTTCATTTCTTTCTTTCTTTCTTTCATTTCTTTCTTTCTTCTTTCTTTCTTTCATTTCTTTCATTTCTTTCTTTCTTCCTTTCTTCATTTCTTTCATTTCTTTCTTCTTTCTTTCTTATTCTTTTCTTTCTCTTTCTTTCTTTCTTTCTTTGCATTTCTTTCTTTCTTTCTTTCTTTCTTTCTTTCTTTCTTTCTTTCTTTCTTTTCTTCTTTCATTTCTTTTCTTTCTTTCTTTCTTCATTTTTTCTTTCATTTCTTTCTTTCATTTCTTTCTTTCTTTCTTTCTTTCTTTCTTTCTTTCTTTCTTTCATTTCTTTCTTTCTTTCTTTCTTTCTTCTTTCATTTCTTTCTCTTTTTTCTTCTTTCATTTCTTTCTTTCTTTCTTCTTCTTTCATTTCTTCCTTTCTTCTTTCTTTCTTTCTTTCCATTTCTTTCTTCTTTCATTTCTTTTCTTTCTTTCCTTTTTTCTTCATTTCTTTTTTCTTTCCTTTCTTTCATTTTCCTTTCTTTCTGTCTTTCTTTCTTTCTTTCTTTCTTTCTTTCTTTCTTTCTTTCTTTCTTTCTTTCTTTCTTTCTTCCCTTTTCCTTTTCTTTCTCCTCCTTTCCCTCTCTTTTTACTTTTTGCTAAAACCCAAACGGGATGTTGACGATCAAGTATCAGAAAACTAGAACTTGTTAGTGCCGGGAAAATATAAAATGATTATTATCTATTTAGATAATACTTTAGGATGGTTTCTCTTTGCCTTTTTTCTTTTCTTATCTCTTTTTCTTTTTTCTCTTTCTTCCTCGCTCCCTGCCTGTTTCATTTTGAATCCAGTGAATTTGTGCCCCGAAAGACGGGGGTTAATGTTAATTGCAAACTGTTTTCATTGCGGGTTACAGAAGCTTCATGTTTATTCGATATTTCTACATTGTGGTTTAAATTCTTTAAATATAAAAAGAAGAGACTCGTTATTCCTTAAAGCCAGTCATCGTCTATGTACCGACAAGCCCAAATAATATCCCGGAATAGCAATTCATATCTGCCGTACAATCACCCCCACATTAGCATCTGCATGAATTTTTGATTAGATTCATTTTTCATATTTAATATTTTGAATAAAAGTTGAAAATTTGGAACAGGCTTTCCTGGTCTCTTTATTCCCAGTTTTTCTTCTATAGGCCGTGAACCGAAACGCATTTTATTAAATTTTACCCTCAATTCAGTGTCTGAAAACACACCCAATCTTCACTATTAATTAAGGGGGAAAATCGCAAAAAAAAATTAAACAAAAATTGGAAGACCTTCTTACTTCGTTGAGGAAGAAGATTGGTCGGTCCCTGATCACAAGCAACGGAAACAGTAAGATTGACGACGACAACCACAATAACAACAGTAAAAAAACAGAATCACAGAGAATATTTGTGGTTCGAATTCCCACACTCATATGAGTAATGAAGCAAAATCACTTCGAGTATAACTGCAGAGAACTGCACGCCAACACATCCACAGATCTTATAGAAAAATTCTTTCAAGGCGGTCAACTTATCCACACAAAAACCTAACTCCTCAAATGCATATTTGGAATCAATAAACCTTACACCATACAAAACAAGATCACCAAACATCGTAAATGGAGTATTTTATACAGTCAAAAATTGAACTTCTATACCTTCAAAAACTCGCGTTGTTTATAGTGATATTTAGACGAAGACATAAAACAGGTATTCCTCTCCAATTCCGTTGAGGCCCAATGTCTTGCGGTGTAAGTGTGACACGCTTTCCATGTATGGTTGAGATACAAACACTGCACGAGGAACCGATCGAGTGCTTGCAATGCTGAGGCACAGAGTCGCGCGGCCAGTCGGATGTCTCGTGCTTCACAATTTCAAACGTTCATAAACGTGACGTCACACATTGGCGCGTTGACTGGCTTGCATGTACATCCAAAAGAGGACATTTGACGGGCGCTCTTTGATTTCAAAATTATTTCATATATTCTGGTGTAAAATCTCGATTACTGAATGACATTAAATCGAAAAAAGATATTCCTAACATATGAAAGTATTTTAGAATTAGCTGGTGGTTATGCAACCGCACAATCTAAGCACGCGTTGCCGTTGTTTAAATCTCAAACATTTTGAGGTCTCGCGAAATAATAGGTATTTTTTTTTTCAAGAATCAATGTATTTAATCAGAGAGACCTAGAAAAAATTATCTAGCAAGAAACATTCGTTGCAGCATAATTATTTTTATAGAGTTGTCATTATGAGATTGAGATGAGTGCAAGGATTATACGGTACGTCAGTAACCTGTGTGGCGTATGAAGCATGCAACATACTTTCAACACTTCTCAGGAGAAGTGTCAAGAATTTACAATCTCTAGAAGCGGGCTATAAATATAAGTTAAATAATAAGATTGAATCTACGCTGTTATGTTTGTGTACTTAATTTTGGCATATACGTACATAAGACCAAAACCATTATTACAGATATTTAATTAGTTAATACAGGCCATTGAATATTCTTCTGTAATTTAAATATATTCAAAATACTGTGGTAATAACAATAAATATGGTAATTATGTAGCCAACATTTCTTTATAAAAATAAACACGTATAGCACAATGAAGTTATCAGTAAGTCCACAATTTCAGATATTCTTAAGCTATCATATCGCTACTAAACGGCGTTTTACACTCTTAAAATGCCGGGACGATTCACTTAGAAAGCACTTCTGGCATATAAATTCTGGATCTATTTCATGTGTCAGCAAATTACTCTCCATAACTATAGTTAACGTTGCATGATTTGATCATCTCCGCTATGGTAAATAATTGAAAATGACGAATAAATATAAAAATACCGTTTATTCGCGACTCTCATGTGCCATCGAATCAAACACGCACTCCATATTTGACACAATTAAAATGAAAAAAGGTTTTGTAGCGAATGCAATGCGCATCAATAATAGAATAATAGGTAAGGTATTTTATTTAAATTCATGTGATGCAACAGTGAATTTATCGTATGTATTAACATTCTAACGGCTTTACTTTTAACTCCTTTACGCTTTAATGAAGCATCATAAGACATTTTTCTCTGTTTGCCTTCCATTTCGTAAACCTAAAAACCTTCAACAATAGGCCAGTGTTAGATGAAAGTTGAATTTCAAAACTCCAGCAATCCACTGTGACGTAATAAACGGAAAAATTGAATGAAGTTACTGGTGTTCTACGAAGGAATTTGCACTTGAATCTAATGCGCTATCGAATCTAATGCGCACCACGATTTTGAGTATTACATTTGGTCAAAAAGAGGTGCGCATTACATTCGCGTAAATGCGGTAGTCCTCAAAGAATATTTTCTTCTTTAATTCATACTAAGAAATAATGTGGATTCGACAATAGTTTTAAACACATCAATGGTTGCCTTCACTCCCACGAAAACGCCACCAGCCTATGCTATTGATTTTTAAAAGACTATAAGGGGAGAAAGAATGAGAAGGTGAAAAGAAAAAAGGAAAGAGAGCTCTCTCAGTATGAAAGGTGATGCCTCGTAAGGATTCCTCGCTTGCTATGAAGTACAAGGCGGTTGTCAAATGCATTTGCAGAGAGGAACTTAACTAAGGCCCTACGATACCTGCCTAAAGAAATAAATGTACAAATAAATAAATACCGGTTTTTCCTGGTGTGATTTTGCAGGTCTCGCTTCGGGGCACCTTAAGTCTTCACAATTCTTTAAAATTTGTATCACAATCATAATTTTAAAATTTTTTCAAGATAAATATGGAAATTTCAACCTTGAACCGTGAACATGGTAAAATTAAGTTTTCTACAGTAAACGTTTCCAACATGAACAAAAACAATAACGAGATAAGAACTCAACTTCATGTTCAATGTATTCCAAGTAATTGAGGTAGTACCAAAACACGTTCTTTTTTATTATTTTGCTTTCACTTGAACAAAATAGCCACCTTTTTGCCTAAGAACCGGGATTATTGAGATACCAAAGTTATATCGCGTCAACTAGGAGACTGCGCAGCAATGGGTTCCCACGAGCACCGGCCAAGGGCACAAGACTACGGTTCGTGGAAGGGGGGGGTACACACGATCAGATTTAAGCAATGTGAGGCGGTTACAACTGCTATGACAAGTAAAGTTACTATTCGCATAATATATAATCAATAAAAACAAGTTTTCAATTCAAAATGTTAAAACAATAACACTGGTCAACATCTTTTTTATAACAAAGAGTGTGAATAGTGTTCTTAGCTAACATTAGGGCAGTGAATTCGAATATGAAATCAATTTTTGCCTAACGGGCTCAGTTTTCTAGTTACACGCTACTCTCTATTTATAGAAATGCTTGAAAACGCTGCATATTGCTTTTTTGCTGTAGCTTCATTTAATAATTCTGCTTGGTACTTGTTCAGGAACAATGGAAATATGTACAAGGAAATCCTATAAACGACAATAAATTCAGAAAATTCACCTTTTGTAAATGAAAAAGAATTAGAAACATTGCTTATAAGACGTATCGGAAAAATAGAATCGCGTTGTGTTCCTTGCCAGTTGCATCCCTGCAATGAAAAATCTGACAGCGTGGAAAGCGGCTTAGATGTGACTGCTTGTTGTTTTGGGTTTGTGAAGATTTGTGCTTCGTATTAATTCAAAAAAAGAAATTCCTCGTAACTGAGTAAATAGCCTAAATGCGTTATGTTATATCTGTGGAGAATTAACACTGAAATCGCCGTAAAAAAACAAACCGTAATCCTCTTAGAAGAAAGTGCTATGAACTTTATTTCGGGAGTAAGGTAGGTGACCAGGACAAGAAATGTACGTCTCGTGTATAACACTGACAAGCTGGGTAAAAGATTTACGCTCTTTTCTGTTCCCATGATTTGAAGGGAACCAACGGATCACATAAGAGACCGTTACATCTGCCTGCCACATATAACTGCAATTACCTCAAAAACGAAGACAATCGTGCAATATCCTAATTTAATATATGTTATAAAGACTGTATGTCACAGTGACGAATTGACGGTACTACTACTGCTACTACTGAGAACGTGACAGTGATTAAAGATGAATGCTACAGTGACGAACATTCAGAAGGCAGAAGAGGAGATATTCATGCTGATCCAACATTTAACGCCTCTTATGGAACATTTCAAGCCTCCTCTTTACTTTTCCTAACATTTCTTTATTTCATGGAATTTACTTTTGAAGTAAGTAAATTCCATTTAAAATATTCAATAGAAAAATTAATTCCATATTTTTTCCTCCAGACAGCTGCTCAATTCGACTGATAGCTTTGCTTTTTTTTATTTATTCAAGCTTGGCCATTAGCCCTCTGTAGCCGAATAGGAAATTTTACTATAGCTAGTCTCGGAAATCCGCCACCGTCGGGCCTCGAACCCTAGGACGTCCCGGTCAGAGGCGCTGCAGTGGCAACTATTGTTTTCACTGAGCCATTTTGGAAGGCCTGGGCTTCACGAAGATATCACCCTCATGGTCGTTTACCAAGCGGTACATTTATAATTAGGTGCGAAAAGGTACGATGAAAAGAAGTTTCGTAACCAGGAGATCCTAGATTCGAACCCCGACGGTGACGAATTTCGACATCAGCTATGAAGGTTAGTCGAACGATCACACTGTCTCAATTGGAATCGTTTGACCAGTTTGCTCTGATTAGTCGATTTTTGCTTTCCTCCTATCGTTGTCAGGCAGATGCCGGAGCATTAGCTTGCAGCCCACGATTCATACATCCTCTATCTGCCCGCAATCCCTCCCTTGGGGTCTGGAGATGGCTGTACTGCCACAGAACTGACAGAACCCTGTCAGATGTTCAGTCAGAGAACTGATTGCGAAAAGAAAGTCACGGTCGAATTGGATTAACGAGAGTTGAAGGACAAGACAGATTGGTATCCACCTCAAGAATCAAGGCATGTAGTCTCGAGCTTATTTCTTCAGATGGGAAAATAATTCAATGGCATACAAAACTATTCCAAATAATACACACGTTTCCAATTCTCATCGCAGGAGTACTGTGGGATATGGGCGATTAACACATGAAGGGAGGAAATGAGAGTTCCTTCCCAGAACAATTTTGATTGATTTTGATCCTTGTCGCTTAGCATAAACGCGTAAGGAATTTAAAATCGATATAAATAAATTTCCTTAAAGCCATCAGCTCAAACGTTGCATATTCTCTCGAACAGCACATAAATTGTAGTTTTTTATATACCAGCATTATAAACGACTTTATCTGTTACAAGATCATTTTACGGCATTGTTCATTACGGAATTGGTCGTTTTACGGCACAAATGATGACGTATTAGAAGTTTACGGCACGAATGATTGCGTCATCATACATTCAGCCAATCGCAGCGAGAGAATTGTTGGCAGGTATAGGTAAACGTAACAGTCGACCACCGTTTGCTCGCGAAGATGTCAAGTACCCGAGACGTCACAAGAAAGTTGTTTCGCAAAATTAAGTTTGATTCTCTTATAAATTTATAATGCTGTTATGCAAAAAAGTAGCGTATGCAACTCGTTTATAATGTTGTTTTATAGCATTCAAACAAATTTGAAAAATCGCTCCTAACGTCACTCCTTTTCAAAACATGTACTCATGCAATAAAGCTTAACATTATGAACTACCTAATTGCGTGGTAAATGGTAACTACATCCAGAAAAAGAAAACGTCTGAGGAGGATATTCTGCCCTTCACGTCATTGAATAACTGCTACTGAGCACTTGTCTCTTTGGCACACGTCGAAAAATCAGTGGAAGGACAATTGGTTTGCTCTCTCGCCATTGTGGGCACGATAACGCCTGATACGTTCCACGCACACGGAGGGTAATCGGAGAACATGGCGATAAGGGCCGTTGGCATGTAAGAGAACAAGGCCAAATGGCGATAACCTGAACAGGGTCTCCCCGATTTTCGCGTGCGACCTCAACCTACATCCCGTATCTCAAACTGCATATTCCTGGCTAATGTCCTGTAATCGGTTAAGGGAACCCGCTCCGTTCGCATACCGCAGCCCGTATTTTCAAGTGTATTTTGTACAGCAATTTGCCACATATTTTCGATACGTGTTGGCCGAGATTAGTTTCATATAGTACTGTATCACTGTAATTACAGGACGGTGTCAGTTTGTCACGTTTAGCTGGTAAATGTTTTCGCTTGACACACGTAATTTTAAGGGAAAAGCGACACACGATAATGGCAAAACAGTATATGTAACTTCGCTTGAAGAATTTCGACCCTAATGAGTTTTATGTAATATATAGACAGATTGCTCACGAGTGTCTAAGGTCTTAATTATACAATAATTAATGTCTTCTTCCCATAGTACGTCACATACATAGTTTGTATCAGGTTTTGACATTAAATAATAATATTAATTATAATAATAGTAATAATAAAAATTAATAAATTAAAATCGCAATTAGTAGAGCAACATTCCAATAACTTGCCGTGAAAAGCCTCCTTAAACATATTGAGTTTCTACAAATAGTATGACATATTTGTTTTCCTTGTATTGAAAACCTTAACATTTATGAAAGAGGTTTTTGGATTTTTTCCAGGTTGCCTCATGTATTTATGTACCGTATAACAGTAGTAGAGGAACATAACAAATGAAAGAATGTAACTAAACAAAGAACACAAATAAATTTATGGTCATAAAGGTATACTTCAAAATGTTGACCAGTTATAACTTAATAAAATATTTAATAATAAAAAATTGAACGTGGCGTTTGAGAGAGAGACACTCACTGCTCTGAAGCAAAGCAACGAATCATCTTAGCGTTTTCTCAATGGATCAAGGGAAACAACGAAAAATCGATAAAGAGATTATTAAATATGAACTAAAAATACAATGGAAAAGCTAGAAAACATAACGGGTCAATACAAGTGATAGAATTGAAGAGAATAAAGCCATTAAATATATATCATTAACCCATATGATACCCAATGTTACTTAAAAAAACTAATTAAATATTCGAATGAAACTAATGATACCACGTGTAACTTCTGAGCTAGATATTCGCATCAATGAATCTTATCATGCCACTTGATTATCAAATAGCTCTTAACTCAGTGAAGTTCGTAGAAGAGTAGAAGACCAGATACGGCATTCATATCTCACATAATTTTCTGACATAATTCTAGTCGATTCATTTTCTCCCCAAATAATTGTCTGCACGCTCAGACCGAATGTGTGTGTTCCCATCTACCTTACTATTTCTTCATAATTTACATATTGAAATAAATAATTCGTTATCTAGACTTTTAAAAGAAAAATATTTGAAACGAACTTGTAATTAACACATTGACCCCTAACCTAATGGCTATAATACTTTTATTTACCAATCTAACAATTTGTTCATATACCTAGGAACCGTATAACCTTCCTATAAAGAACAATTTTTATGTACCAGGCGGGGATTCACGGGGAGGGAAATGAGGGAAATTCCACCTCCCAAAACTTTTCAGTAACAATTAATTTAATTGGTCACGAAACGTTCAAGCAAAAATATTTTCGTATAAACATTAAAACGAATAAAATTGTATCGCAACATGAGCTGCGTTTGGCCTGCGTCATTCTACATAATTTGTAATATGACACAATCGACCAAAACATTTTGAATAAAAAAATGTCCCCTCCCAAAATTCGTTTCTGGATCCGCCCCTGTATGTATAAACATATAAACACTTCCCGTATAAACACTTTCCATAAAGAACGAGTTTTATGTATTTATTTAATTTCTAAAACAGTTAAAACTGCGTGTGACATAGTATAAGGAGAAGTGTATTCTGTGCAGGCATTGTAACGAGTAATACATTTTGATGGATCGATTAAATTTGTTTCACTACTTGTTGTGTTCCACAAAATAAACTAGTAACTATAAACTAGTACGGCTACAAAACGTACGTTGAAATTGGTGCGTATTAAAACATGTCATGTCACACTGACAGTAAGATGATAAGCGACCTTTATATTTCTGTGAAATTGCAAACTGCAACTGTTGCTTACTGATCTTACGTTATTATCGCTTGTATAAATTTTATGATGTCCTAAAGAAGCAAAAACTGTTAAAACATGGCCTAGAAGAATAGAAATAGTAAGGATAAGTCAATATGATTTGAGGTAATATACATAACATCAATTTTCCACGTCATTGAACGACTTCCTTTCTCTTTTTACAAGAATATTTACACCAGCTTTCGCAACTCAAGTAATAATAATATTAAGAAATTATTCTAATTTTCACTAATTAAAGATTTGTCATTAAAATGACAACATTCATACCACTGACCAATTATCAACACATAAATGGCGAAAAATTCGGAGTTATTTTCCAAATTATTTCGTAAGTCCTAATCATTATCGGAACAGCAGATCTAATCCACCACCAGGGCCAAAAGGTCTAACAAGATCATTTCTTTTAAGATTACGGTCAGTCTAATTTTACTTTGCCAAAATACGGAATTGAAAAGTGATTCCAGAAATATAATTTTTCTTGAAGGGAAAGAATTCGCATTCAGCTTTATAGTTCAAGGTAGTTTTCGGATACCGTTGGAGAAACGCCATTTTCTAATACATTTGACAGCATGGTGATGAAGCATCTTAAGGATATATTGATTCGTTAAAGTAGAAAACAAACGGAAATGGAAATACTTCACTTTGGAAAAAAGCTCGTCAATTACAATCAACAGACGTCACAGTCTTGATCTAATGTCAGACTAGATCACAGTTTACACAGATTCTCTTGACGGAACAAGACGGTCAATTACGTCTAACCCATCTGAACTTTACAAGTATACTAATAGTATGACTGAAGATTCACAACAGCTGCTCGAACAGCCAGACAAGCAAGAATGCCAGAAAGGGCAGAATTTTTCAATTGTGTAAACACGTGAGTGAAAAAGTGCAGATAATGATGGGCCTTTTTCAACGACAAATAAACACACTAAACACACGCGCATGGTCACCCACACGTACACACAGTAATAACTCACTCTATGCAGCCGTCTGTCTTCCGCCCGTGGCAATGACCGTCCTCATCTCGTCAAAGAAGCAGCCGCGTTCACGACCTTGCCCTAGCGGAGCCCACTGCGTTGGCGGCGCAGGCTCCGGTGGCGGCCAGGGGGGCGGGGCCCGCTCGTCATCGTGAATAAAATCATCAAATTCCGCCGGTTCGATGACCCGCGGTCCCTTGTGCGGAAACCACCGCCCGCAGCGGCGGCGCTCTGCAGGCGAGCGCAGCCCGCAGGGGTCAAAGCTCCGGACGGCAGGCGCTGGGGACGGCGACAAGGCCCGCACCGCTCGAGGTCAAGTGCACCGACACGACGCGACGCGACGACAGCGCGGCGTGCGCCCACGTGGTGGCGGACCCCATTCGAAGGGGGCGACATCCGCAACAAAACATCCATTGATTGATGGATTATTTTGTGTTTTCGAGCACATCAATTGCTATGGTCATTTGTCCCGTTAGTGCAATGCATTTTTATCACTCGAGGTGGCGGTATTCTTCCTAAGCTGCACGGCGGGATCCGGCGCCGATCTACACGTTCGCTTTTGCTTGCTGTTTTCTCCATCCCACCGCCCCAGCCGGGACAAGCTCGATGCTCCTGACTGGTCTCCAGACATAGGTGTTAGTATATTGCTGTAAGTGTAAGTGTGTGTAAGTAAGGGGGTGAGGATAACACGAAAAAGAGGAAGGAATGATCGCGCGCGGTGCGTAACCCGTTTGTTAGTGTACTACTCCGGCATTCGCCTGGTGTTGATCGGAGAAGCCAAGGAAAAGTACCAACCAGAACGACTTATCTAGCTGTGAAGTGTCGAAAATCCTGCCACCGTCGGGACCCAAACCTTAGGAACTCTCGGTCAGAAGCACTACAGTCACAACACATCGTTTCAAAATTAAAATATTGACGTTAAAGATACATCATCCCCAATCAATCGATGGCCGTTTTTTAAACATAGCGGTTAAGTAATCTCGAATGTATACGCGGAGGAGAATGTAACTGGACAGTGGCTGCTAAGACAAATACAAAAATAATAAGAACAATTAACAAAACCAAGCTTGAAAACATGAGCGATCAGGGTCATTTGAAGGGGTCATAGCTTCCTCAGTTCACCAAACAAGAGTACGACCCGGGGGGGGGGCACCCCTACCATGCATGTGCTGAACGCCTCTCGATAATTTTTTTAAAAATTTATTTATTTGATTGTTTAGTACATAATTCAGTTTTTAATAACTCTACATATGTATTGATGACTTATAATTTAACTTATCCCAAACTTATCCTAACTTAATACTATTACAGAGGTTGAGGAAACCCTAAGGGCACCTCATAAGAACTATTCAAGATCTGAGAACAATTTACAAAATATGTGGAATGGGTATTTATTTTTTATGCGAGTGGGATATTTAAAAATTCATTTCACACATTGCAAGGAAAACGGAAAACCTTGCCCGACCGGTACTAGAACCCGGGGTCGCGTCATGGAAAACGAGCAAGCTGACCAATGAGCTATCCGTGAAGGCAGTCTCTCTGTGAAGGCCTCTCGATAATGTCGAACGCGAAATACGAGGAAAGAAGTAGGAAATAGCAGAGCATGGTGGTAGCAGAAACTGCGTACCCTTCGTTCGAAGCCACGAACTAACTGTGGTGACATCACGAAATAACATTCATATTTTAACTTTTATAAAATTGTTATTCTGAGACATTTTCAAACACGAACAAAACATTCAGCGCGGGCTAAAAAACATCGTCTTTAATATGTCGATGTTTAAAATATTCTTCTTTCTATAAAAATAAAAGAGAACAATGACACATAAGTAGACACCAGTAGTCGGCTGGGTTCAAATGAGGCACCAACTGTCAAAAACAGCTATTTCCATCATTAAGCGAAAATAATCTTTTGCGCTAGTTTTGGGTGTCCTTCAATAACTCAAAAACGAAAATACAGAGATCTCTCTCTAGTAAGCGGTCACTACTGGTTCGATCATCAATTAATTGATTTAGGTTTAGATTTATATAGTCAAAAAACAGTGAAAACTGTATGTCCCGTATGGAGGAGATCATCTGCGCCCTATTTTTTTTTTTTTTTTTTTTTTTTTGAGTTCCAGAATCCCTCCCCGTCATTTTGACTATAAAGAGTTGAAAGATGAGTAAAAATTAAAGTTAAGTAAATAAAAATAAAATTTAAAAATCGCGAGATTAGCAACATTTGAAAAAACCAGACACTTTCGTCCCCGAGTTATAGAAAACTTATTTGCTTCGGCAAACGAATTGCAGATATGATTTCTAACAAAATGGTAAGTCGCCCTTACCCCTACTCCCACCGTTACAAGGAAAAGGAGAGTTCAACAAAACGTCCTCATAGTGAAGCTACACAAGTGGCCGAATAATCAAGGTTACGGAGATACAGAAAGGTCTAATTGTGATAAGTGCTATGAAACAAAGTACATTTTCCATCAAATATATTTCATTACCATTAACACCAACATACCTTAAACAAACATCTTGGATCACTTAATTGCGAGCATTTACAAGCATAGAACGGATCAATTCGCAAAACTTAGGTATCAATTCTCTATAAAACGAATCGTCAACCACTATGAACCTGAGACCGAAACATAAAAGAGTGAGAAATTTATTTGAAAATAATTGTAATAATTTTCAAAAAAGTATGTATCATAATTTCTTGAAAATCTCATTACTTGATTAATTATGTTGAAATAATTTATTGGTATTAAAGAGAACATTTTCTAGAAGAGTATTTGTACCCGTATCCCTATGTGAGCCATCTGAACCTTCTGCATATTTATGAAGGCTTTGTGACAGTGAGATGAGATTTATGTCGGCCAAATTCGAGCTATTCGACACGAATAGCCGGGAGAGGCTTTATGTGACCGACTCGCTCGTGGTGGCTTATTTTGCCATAGCCCCAAGGCCTTCAATTGTAACTCCATATAAATTCTACATTGATAACTTCAATGTTTATACTCGGCGGACATTTTGTGAAAATGCGTAGTAGGAGAACTGGCAGGTTGGTATCTGTTACTTCAGAATTCGTACTTCGCGGCCGGCACGGCATGACATACGAGAACCAGTGGTCTCGATAACAGTTCATACAGCCTTCATAATGTGCAGACCCAATAGTTTTTTATAAAACATATTTTCCATGAAATTGGAGGTTACAGTGAGATTGCGTTCTAAATTCTTATGATATACTCACGATGTCTTCATGATAAATCAGACCAAAAAACTTGGAGATAATATGAATGGGTGAAAACCAGAACGATATAAGTGACATTTTATAAATTCTGAGAAAACTATTTAATTCAAGATTACTAAAAATCGTGGAGCTTTGTTTCATCATTAAAACCAAAGCATTTTAATTGTTTTATTAAAACCATGGAATTATTGCAAGTGAAATGTAGTGTAAAATAAACATGTTTTTCTTAGAATTTATAAAAGTCACTAATGGTGTTCTGGTTTCACCCCTTCATATTGCCTTTGAATAAATTTATCGTTTCAACTAATGGACACAAATCAAACGCCTTCAAAAGTATATGTAAAATATTATTTCGAGTCTATCATTTTGTGATAGAGATGAATTAAATGTGCAAAAATCTTTTTTTCACAGCAGATAGGCCTACAGAATAATGTGTCAATGAAAGTTCTTACCTTACTTTTGAATTTCCGCGATGAGACAAGTTTTCTCAGTTGTTCCTTCAGTGGAGCCCGGCCGGACAACAGAACACCACTCTAACAGCAGGTCACGAACCGCGCGTAATCTCTCTTTCCGTATGTTCAACTCAATTCTACGCCTACAGCCGCAGGAACCTCAATTACTTTATGCAGAGACTTATCAAGTGAAGTATTACATTTTTTCCGACGGGAGAACAAGAACTTCTATTGTTTACCTCAGATCGTAGCCTTCTATACACTCGTATCGTATGCATACTTGTAAGCACAGTAGGAATCAGCTACGACCGAAGGAAGTAACGTTTAGTACGGTAGTTTTCAAAGCACTCTTCCTATCAATTATATCTCAACTTTATCAATGCTTGTTGTTATTATCATAATTCATTTATTAATTAATTGATATTTCCCTTCACACAGTTATTACAGCGTTATTTGTTAGTTTCGTTGTTCACTGTGACCCACTGCTTCCTACTCGTACTTACAGGCACAAATTTGGATGTAAGAATGTAGAAGGCAGTGATGTAATGTAAATAGAAGTCCACCCACCAAAATATGGAAACTTAAGAGAACAGTAATACCTTGAGTAAGAGCAACTGTTTAGGTATAGTCAAATGGTACGTATGAAATATATTATGATTAAACACACCATTCCAAACATACCATTTTTAAACTGGTACATGTAATTTATTGAACGGTGTTCACTGAGTGCGTTCAAACTTAATTTAACTTAAACTACCTTGCCTATATATTTACGAATCTGTAATATTTGTCAAAAGTGACTTACTTAACGGTGGGAACATATTTTTATGCAATACTGGTATTTATAATTACAACACACGCTGTAAAAATCACGTTCATCAAGTGTCAGTATCAGAAGCTCACTATCCGAAATCCACATACAATACATGTACGTTAGTTAACACGTTATTAAACATGCGCACGTTTTGTTGAACTCTCCTTTTGCTTGTAATAGTAGGAGTAGAGGTAAGGGCGAGTTAATATTTTGCTATCAATGCAGAAAAATAATATTTGCAATTCGTTTACCGATGCAAATAAGTTTTCTATAACTGGGAAACGAAAATGTCTATTTTTTTCAACTATTGCTAATCTCGAGAGTTATTAAAATTTATTTTTATTTATTTATTTTAAGCGTTTACTCACTTTTCAACAATTTACAGTTAAAATGAGGGAAAGGGATTTTGGAACTCAAGAAAACGTGAGCAGATACTCCCATACATCACATACAGTTTTTACTGTGTGTTGTTTTTTTTTACTAAATAAATACGTAATAAAAGTACTCAGTAATCAGAGATGAAAGTATGAAATTTTTTTATACGAACATTATTAGGCATGATATATATGTTTAAATGATTTAACAAACCATTGGTCGAGCTCTCTATTGTGTAATTTTTTATTTAGACTTATTGCATTCCATAATTTCATCTCTAATTTTTGTGTATTTTATTTTTTTAATATTTTAATTCTAAACAATATAATCAAAATTCGTTTTTATTAACAGACGTAAATGTATTATTTTTTTGTTCACACTTGATGATGTGTATAAATACTACGCGAAACCAGATACAGGAACATTACGCCTGTTCCAGACTTACATGAAAAACAAAACAGTGTTTCCAAAACTTGCGCAATGATAGTCCAAAAAGAAAAACTGGATATCCCAGTGTTAAATATTCATCTGAAACTTATTTAAAAAGCATAGTTATTTTCTTTTAAATATATTTTAAAATGTGGACTTGAAATTTTACGAATTCGAATTAAACATTCATCTTGAATACTATTGGTTTAAATCTAATTGAAATTCAGAAAGTACTGCAATACTTGACAAACTCAATTTCAATTTCAAAAATTAAATGTAAATAATTCCCTATTTTTCTTCAAATTATCCACAAATAGTAATTGTTAAGTACAGAAAAACAGAATCTATTACAGTTAGTTATCAGGAATGGACAATAAACTGAACTGATCAAAACAACAGTCAATTGTTACAATTTTCAGCCACGCTATTGCCACTATCATATAAAAACTTCGTCTGTAAAGCTCTTTTATCATGGGAAGGACAAGGAGAGTCATGAGTCCGGCAGACGGCCGGCACAAACACGAGGAAACTGCGTAAGAAATTCTGCAGAGAGCTTTGACACCACGTTCCACGAGAGTACGTAGTTTGATGAAGACGACGCGTGCGCGTTTAAAAGGCCAACTCTGCAGCAGATGAAACGCGCCGCTTGGCAAAGCATCACTGAAGGAAAGGGACACTGCACTCTGTTAACGAGATCTCTTTCCCTGGAAGAAACATGCACCAACAGCTTTGGCGTAAGTACGTAGTCACGAGTCCGCAACTAAAGGTTCGACGTCTGGGAGCATTCGTGTCGAGCCCGGACGGTGGCAGATTTTCTATGCTACGGGTCGGACGACACCTATGCCGGGATGAAAATTGTAAAGACCGACTGCTCTGATCGGTGATAAGGGCGAATCCCCTTCCATGAAACATACCAGCAAAGGTATCTCCCTTCCAAATTTGTATCTCTTAAATAGGAAGCTAATTTCACGCTCTGTACTTCCACACGTGTCGGAAGTCCACACCAAAAGCTTAGAGCTTGTCCCGGCTATGGCGGAGCCCCGCTGGTGGGAGATACCTGCGGGGGGACAACCCCGCTAGCCGCTGTGTAGGTCGCCGTCAGATGACACCATCCAGCAGGGGAACATCACCCCCACCTTCCGATGAAGAACGTGCAATTGGAACTAATGATCGCAGCAGTTTGCGCGCCCGCAATCAGTAACAATCAATTCAATCAGTGTGTAAATTTTGACAGCTATACATGTAAAATAAGATACTCGGGAATAGAATTTTACGTTTGAAAACTAGTTATTTTGCAGACTCAAATCTACAGTAAGAATCATTGTACACACAATAACAAAAAAGTCCGTGTAGGTTCGCAGAACGTTTAAAGAATAATGGAATGTTTAAGTTTAATCGGAAACTTAAATTTTTCTGAAATACCCTACAGCGGTCAGAAGAGTTCTTTTCTTAAGAATAGTACTACAACAGCACAAATTTTCTTGCTTTATTTCTACCTCTTGCAATATTCGAAAATTCAGAGCTCAGCGAAAACAAAACCTGTGAATTCTTTTATGCGTTCTTTGTTCTATCCGTTGAAAACCACTGGAAGAAAAATTTTGAAGCGGTTTGCTGAACACGTTTGTTTTACTTTCTCGCCCTTCCTTCCTTAGAGGAGACAGAGTTGTAATCATGCAGCGGAAAATAGCGATTTTTTGACAGAAAACTAGTATTGCCAAGCCCTGGTAACGAAAAAATGCATAAATCTTGTTCCTACATATAGTGAATTACTTTCTCTAACACGTTGCGTAATCAGAATACACGCATTGAGATCCTGGACACCGAAAAATCTATTGTTCGTACCATCCTTTCGTCTGTGATCAACGCTAATGCCTAAACCGTTCAGCCGATTTTCTAAAAAACTGATATTTCCCGATCGATGTGAAAGAACTCGACGCTTTGCGAGTTTGAAACGGATATTTTGATTTTTGAGAGTACTTTAAATGAAGCCTTAAAAATATTTTCAAAATTTTCTCAAAAATGGCTCTAAATTTTTTATTAAACATAGCGAATAGAACGCTTAAGAGAATGGTGTAGGTCTCATTTTCTTTGAAATCCCTGATTTTTAGAAAATTGCAAAACTTCAAAATGTTTTTCAGCGTCTTCCAACAACTACAATGTCAAAGTGCATGTCTCGTTTTCCTTGAACTCTAAATTTTCGAAAGTTAGAAATTTATAAATTATGCGGGAAAGTGTGTACTATTATCACACTACTAGTCTTCACCCCAATTAGAAGAATAAGACTCACCTGAATTAATTTGTTTTTTGCCTTATTGATTAGTTTGATCATGATCGTTTTGAATCTTAAAAATTCAAACTTAAAGGCACATAATACGACAATAGTGATTTACCAGACAACGCCATACAATTTTATAATGTAACCTCATCAACGAGTTATATTTGAACTGGACACGATGTTCTTTATATTTTCAATGTGAATTCAAATTCTAAGAAATAGTTATAAATTTGTTCAGACATGTAAAGAAAGTCATGAGAAACACAAAATAATAATCTCGCTGAAACCTTCTTCTACAGAATAAAATTAAGACAAGAAGTAGAAAATGACAAAGAAGAAAAGATGAAAATGATAAACGAAAACATTTGCTAATAATAAATCTAAAATGTACAACAAAATTAAGTCTGGACTACATGCTATCGTTGAATAGAGAAAGTTCACATAATAACAAACAGTAAAAAGTAGGTACAAAAAAAAGTAGAAAAAATAGTCAAGCAAAAGAGAAAATGCGAGAAAAACATACAGGAAAATAAAAAAAGATAAAAATATATGCGTAGCGTTTCAGGTTTCGTCGCATCCTACGGCGACACGAGGACGAGGTTGGCGGCAGCAACGGGCAAGGCTGTGTCGGTGACAGCGTCGGTGACAGCAACGGCGGCGGTGGCGGCGGCGGCATTGGCGTCGTAACGTCTGGCCGGCACCGACCTCTGACCCTCTCTCCGCCCTCCCTGCTCGCGGAATTCGCGGGAGGCGTGGGCTTGCAGCTGCCACTCACCGCCCGCGACAGCGGAATCCCCGCATGCGTCAGTTCGTCACCTCTTAATTTTTCGAGCAATGGCGTCATCAGATTGACAGTCCGCGCACAATTTATATTAATTTACGCGCCCAGGCCCCACGTGCTTGGATGACGACATTCCTTCGCCTTCCTCGTACTGAAGGTTTCTTCATTTCTAATTCGCCAGTCTATTGTTGCATTTAAAGATATAAAGGTTTTTATTGCCATTAAGGCGATTTCGGTCGGCCTGGGTGGTCAAAACGTGTACAGTTTATACCGAATCAGCACCTCGGTCTTATTAGTCAATAACATATATCCGCATCCCATGAATTTGTGTTCGTTGGAAGAATGCGAATTGACGAGAGGAACGTCAGGGATCTTCCTACCTAGAGAGTTGGGTGTCCCTTACCGGAAAAGTACAACTGTGTCCCTGTAAGGTTCCCGATTACTGTAATCCATTTCCAGGTTTCTCATTTATGATTTCCTTATTTTGAAGTGTGCTAATCAAAGAATCCAAGACAAGTAATTTGGAACCGATCATTCTGCTTCGTTCAAACTCACTCAGATGCTGATATTGCTTCCTTTAGCGTCGACGAGGCATGCCGGCACTTACTTGCGCCTTTCCACGTCGTTTGACAGCTCTACACCCACTGAATGTGGCGTAACATTTACCTGACTTGTCACAGAAAGGACGCCATCGGTATGCAAATTTAATCATTTCTTATGTGTGCACTGATCTACGCATCCGCATATTTTTAAGTGATTTCGGCTATTCCTTCTAGGTGTTGCAATTTTCACAAACACGAGTGTATTAAAATTTTTTTTGCGATTACATTAATACATTGTTAAAACAGTTCTCTCAAAATTACACTATATTGAATCTCGAAGCAATTATACATTTAATAAAGAACAAAAGAGAAATGTCATTATCAAACGGCACTGAAGTGAACCACAGGCTAAAAAGCTTATATCAAATATTTGAGACATTTAAGTGAACATCGATAGAATTTCTTATTTTTTAGGAAAATGTTGAATTAAAACCGAATTTAATGAGATAATTTGCTGCCTAACTGATGCTATGGTTCTTTAGTTCATTCTTTCAATTTTAGTTTCTTAAACAGGAATTAACTCTCCTAATAAATAGATAGTATATAAAATATTCATATCAGTTGGAGGCTGATTCAAAATTTTAAGTTTGCGTAATTACATGAATTCAAGGATCCAAAAGCGTGTTTACAATAATACCAATATTTAATTTTTTTGAGTTCAAAGATGTTTAAAAATGATATTTAGGCGGCTACATAATTGAGTATTCTAGAAAAAAAATCAAGGATTTTTAGAAAATTATGTTTGTGTATTTGTGAAAAAACATCACGATTTCAGTGAAAATCGATCCATGACCATTAATATTTTAAAAACACTGTAGATTTAAAGATCTTTGAGAAAAATATTTCATCCAAAAGAAATTCCCAGCTTCAAATTTCAAGGTGGACAGGTTCGAAAAAAGTTGAACATTTGCAATTTTTCAAATTTCAGATATTGTGATGAAAATTGGATCCTTAAAAGCGCACTTTGTTCTAATCTATAAAAAAATTCAAAAGAAAAACGGGAAGACTAGGGTTCGAGTCCCGACGGTGGCTAGATTTTTGACACTACTTAGCCGGATAGCTAGGTCGAATTCAGCCGCTGCGCTGTCTGGAGGAGAATTCTAACGGCCGGCTGCTCTGATTGGTAGCTTTTCATGATTTCTCCGATCAACAACAGACGAATACCGGAGTAGTACCCTAACAATCGTGACACGGACCGCGATCTTTCCTTCCTCTTCCTTGTTCTACGCTCATCCCTCCCAACCCCTCTCTCTCTCTCTCTCTCTCTCACACACACACACACACACACACACACATTTATATGCACTACACTACCACACATATTGGGAGCTCAGAGCTTGCCCCACCGGTGGGAAATACCAGTATGAGGAAAACCCCGCAATGCGTAGTTCGGCACTGGATCTCGCCAGCCAGCGGGGGAAGAACATCGCCACCTCCTGGAATAAAATCGAGCACTACACTCACGGGACTAAATCTCATAGCATTTTACACGCCAAAACGAAATAATTAATCAATCAACCAAAAGAAAAGAATTGGAGCGATTTTTTAGAAAATTTTCAAAATGTCCTAGGGGCTTCGTGTAAAGTACTCCTAAAAATTAAACGGTAGGTTTTAAATTCGCAAGATCTTGAGTTCGACTAGTTTGATTGGTTAACATCCATTTTGGGGGGAAATCCTGTAAACTGTCACGCCGTTAGTGTCGATAGTACGGCCAAGGAGTTAGACGTCGCGAGATCGATAAACGAAAGTGAAAACGAGTGATGGGAACGAGGACATTCGGCTTCGTAGTTCAAATGAAAATGGAACGTTTAAATTTATTAAGAAGATATTTTGATGTTAAATACACTGGATATTTGTTAGACTAAAATATATTTTAAGTTAATCGCGTAGGCCGAAGTGGAGCCTCGTCATAAAATTGGACACACGTAGCGAAGCATCAATTCGTTTTCAAAGTTTGAGGTTATAAATACATCATTTGGCTCGCGGTTGCATGCTGTCGTTCGCCATGTCCTCCCCGAAGTGAACAGTTCGTTATACTTCGATTTAAATTTATCTTCACATAAAGGTCACGAGCTGCAAGGAGAAGGGAACATGTCATCCAATCGTGAGCTTCATTAGGAATTACATTTTTGGTATTCGAGCTCTCGATTCGATTCGATAACAACTCCTTTCAGCTTGTGACCTTGAAGTACAGCTATGTTTAAATCGGAGTATATGACCAAGGAGTCGAGCCTGAATGTGGACCGCCAAGAAGCGTGGCTATTGCGATGGCTGTGCAGGCTGCAGTGGCTGTTCGACGCGAGCGGCGCCCTCTTCCCGTCCGTGTACCTGGGCTCGCAGACGCCGCGCCCTGGCGATCGCCAGGCCTTCGTGCGCGCCCGCGTCGCTGAAGCCAAGCGCCTGGCCGCGCGCGCGCCGCGCCTCGTGGGGCCCCGCGTCTTCGCCTACGTGCGCTACAACTACTACGACACTGCAGACTTCCTCTCGCCGGTAAGTGCAATTGGATTTACTGAGACCGGAAGAGGTGTCTCAGGGCATCACCTGATGTCACTGCAGTGCCTCTGACCGGGAGGTCCTAGGTTGGAGTCCCGACGGTGGCTGGGGTTTCGACACTAGTTAGATATCTAAGTCGACGTCAGTCTATGTTTGGGGGAGAATTTTAGCGGCCGGCTACTCTGATCGGTAGGTTTCCGTGTTTTCACCGATCAAAACCGGGGGCATGCCGGAACATACCCCTAACAAACTGGCCACGGACCGCCAGTTCCTCTTTCTCGGCCTATCCTCACCCCTTACACACTTACAATTATATGCACTATACTTACCATACATTTCGGGAGACCGGACGGGAGCTTAAAGCTTGACCCGGCTAGGGTGGTGTCCCGCACGTGCTTAGGGAACCCTGCTAGCTGACGGTAGGTTGGCAGCGGATCTCATCATCCAGCAGGGGAAAATCACCGTCACCTTCTGGGGGAAAACATGCACTACACTTATGACTTTGACGTTAATGACCTTGACAGTGAAAGCTGCTGGAATCATCAATTAATAAAAAAAGATTTATTTAGTACAAAAACAGTAAAAAAGTCTGTATGTGACGTATGAGGAAGACGTACCATCTGCGCACGTTTTCTTGAACTCCAGAATCTCTTTCCATTTTAACTATAAATAGTTGAATGATGAATAAAAGAATAAAAAGCGAAGTTAGCAACTTCTGAAAATTATACATTTGTGCTCCCGAGTTATAGAAAACTTATTTGCATCGATAAACGAACTGCATATTTTTTATTGCTAACCAAATAGGAACATACCTCCTTCTCTACCTCCTCCACTACTAGTAGAAGGTGAGATCAACAAAACGTACCCATAGTGAAGCTACATTTATGCTTCATTTATACATGTGCTTCGCGGTTAAGTGCAGCGCGGTGCAGTGCTCGGCGGGCGTCTAGAAGGCGGCGAGCAGGAACCGAAATCATTCAGGGAGAGGTAGGGAGGGCATGGAGGAAAAAGAAAAGAATGAAAGAATAACGTTACGGGAGGGGAAGGGGGAAAGGAAGAGGAAAAGAGGAGGCAAGCAGAGGAGAAAAGAAAGGAATAGAGAAAGGAAATAGTAGAGGGCTAGAGAGGGAGAAAGAGAGAAAGAAAGAATCTAAGAGAATGGTAGTGAGAAGGAGGTACAGTGATGTACCTTCAGTTAGTGTTACCCAGGGCAAATATGAAAATACAGTATCTTTTATTGAATAGTTTATATATTATATTTAATAAAAATAAAAGTAATTTTTGCACATGACATTTATTTTTAATACACAGAAAAACTTGCTCAATGTGGAACGCGTATAATGCGGAAATCTGTCTAATGTGAACATTAGACAGATTGGTCCTGCAAAATATTAATGTTCCTGTATTACCTTGCATAATGCGGAATCTTGTCTAATGCAGAAAAATATTCTAGTCCCTTGAGATTCCCGATTGAGCATGTTTTACTGTATTAAACAACTGTGTTCAGAATTGTAATAAAATTTTTAAATAAATAATTGCTATAAATTGCTAAAAATAATATATAATTCCAACTATAAAATTTTCTTATTAGTGTCACCCCAAAAATGATATCTGGGCCAGACTGCCCCCCGCCCTCAGCCCTTCTGTAACTATGCCACTGGGGAGGGAAAATGTGTGAGAGAAAAGGAGTCACAAAGCCTTGAGAGAGGATGAAATAAATTAAGATAGAGTACTTGCGTGTGATGAGGAGAAGACGAGCGATACAGAATGGGCGTTACCACAGAGCAGTTATCAACGAAATGTTATGGTGATCAGACCAGTCAGTGGCATGACAGTAGGCTGGCCAGAAAGTACTTGAGGGAATTAAACGGTATTGTAGTCAAGTTGATCCCTTGACAAAATTTTAAGGATAGCACTATCTCAGCAATAAAATAAATCAGTTTCATTAAAAAAAGTCCATGTAAGTATAAAAGAGCATAGGAAAGTAAATCTAGGGGAGTGAACAAGAAGGAGCCGTTCCCTCTGTGTTTTCCATTCTCCCGGTTCCTTCACTATCTATTCCTTTCTTTTTACGATAAAGATTAAATTTGTGAGTACATACACTAAAAAGTGTCAAATTTTAAACAGAATGAACAGAAAGTGAAATATTTCTTTCTTTTATTGTATAGAGATAGAGGTTGATATGTCTTTTTTTAATTTCTATTTTTTTAAAAAAATTTTAGGTGAGTGACATTCCCTCTCCCTAGGGAAAAGTAAAGAATCTCATTATTTGTATTTAAAGCTTTTCTCAATTTGGCCAAATACATCATGTTTCAGCTGAAAAACTTACTTTTGTGGCTGATCTAAAAAATCCGCTTTCTTAAAAATAAAGCTCATTTGATTTCAAGCTAACGCCAAGAAAAAATAAAACTTATTTTCTTCATTATTTTAAAAAGTAATGATTTTTGAGAATCTTATTAAATTGCAAAATTGCAGAAAGTAATCTGTAAAACATATCATGAATATATCTTTGAAATGTACATGAGTACACAGTAGTTAATAAGCACAATTACCAAGTGCAGAATTTATTTATCAGCCCTAATTTTTAATTTTTTCTTCTTGGAAACACTCTTGGAAAGTCCCTATTTTTCTCTAATTTAGAGTGTATCTTTTTATGCTTTTTTTTTTTTTTTTTTTTTGAGGATTTGGAAATGCGTTACGCGTACCGGTGAGGCCGGTTATGTTGGACTTTCCAGCATGGGATACCGACTAAAACCTAACCTCCTCGTTTCGCATGGGCCATAGTATCTTCTGCATGGGACCGTTGTTGAGACATTACTTCACGCAGAAAATTGGCTGAGAGCATGAGCTTTCTTCTTCAGATGGTCGCTATGGTATTTTAGCTCTCTCTACTTTTAGTAGTGGTTTTCTGTTTTAGTACATGAGCCACGAAGTCTCGCACTGTTTTCCAGTTGTCTCTGGATTGAAGCATAGTCTGGGCTGTGTTTGCAGGCGTTAATTCCCGTCGCAATTTGCTGTAGCAGTTTCTTCTTTCTTCCTCCCAAACTTTGCAACTATATATGGTATGCATAGCATCGTCGTCTTCTTCATGGCATAGTGCGCATATCGGGTTTTCAGCGATTTTAAATCTGTATAGATATGCTTGAAAGTTCCCATGCCCTGAGAAGGCTTGCGTCAAGTAGAAGTCCATTGTGCCATGGTTTCTGCTGGTCCCATCTTTGATGTTAGGGACGAGGCTGTGAGTCCATTTTCCTTTGTACTCCAGGTCCCATCGGTTTTGCCACTGGTGTAGGAGATGGTTTCTCATTTCCGCTTTGATATTGTCTAATTGTCTTTTTGACAGGGTTTGTTGTTTATCTGCTGTCATCCTCAAGTACATTGTCCTCCTTTCCTGGACTAAAAGGTCCACTGGGGGTCACTGACCAGTACTAATGCTGTCCTGTCGGATACCATGCGATATCCTGAGATTATCCTTAGAGCCAACCTTCTCTGGATCTGTGTGAATTTTCGTCGAATGGACTCTTTATCTAGTGCTTCTGCTCACACTGGGGCGGCAGACAGCATTTTTAGTGCACTACGGCAGAAATTAAACTTCTTTTGCTTTCACTGGGACCTCCTGAGTTCAGCATTAGTCTGGAGAGATTTGATCCAGTCTTTGCAGCTTTACCTGCTGTTTTTATACTATGTGGTCGGAAGCTCAATCGTGAATCGATTTCCACCCCCCAGGTATGTGATGTGCCGTTTCCATTCAATAAGTCCCCCCCCCCCAGTCGAATCACCGGGGGGCGGCATGCTCCGCGGTTTGTAATCAACACGGCCTCCGTCTTGTCAACAGCCATCTGGAGATTTCTTTGTTCCAACCATCTTTTAACCATGCGTAGTGATTCGTTGGTCTTCATTTCCAGTAGTTCCACGTTGTCACTGTGGCATATAATCAGTGTGTCGTCGGCGTGGCCTATGAGGCTGGAGTTCTTTGGGAGCTCGATATTCAGCAGGTCGTCATATAGAATATTCCACAGGAAGGGGCCCAATCTTGATCCCTGTGGAACACCGCACGTATTATCTTCCTCAATCCTATATCCGTTTGTGTAGATTATTTTCCTCTCGCTGAGGTAGGACTCCAGAATCCTCACAGGGTATTCAGGTCTCTTCCTAGCTACTAGGCCTTGTATAATGTCTTTCCAGCTGGCAGAATTAAATGCATTTTTGATGTCAATCGCAACCAAGGCACAAAAATTCTTATTCCTTTTTGCTGTTTCTGCATGGTGGACTGCTTCTGATATAGCGTATATTGTCGAGAGTCCCTTTCTAAATCCAAACTGTCTCTTTGAAAATTGCACATGTCTCTCTAGTCGTAGAAGGAGCAAACACTCCAGTAATTTGCTCATCGCATCCAGCAGGCACAAAGGTCTGAACGATGACGTCCGATCGATTGGCTTGTTACCTTTCCGCATGAGTA
>BOPP01000027.1:11034763-11062717 GCA_017312745.1 Gryllus bimaculatus | reverse complement strand
TTAGATTCTGATCCTCCCTGAGGACACCGACTTGAAGTAGCACTGTCCCGTTGCGGGCGGGAGGCTTTGTGTGCTTCAGTGAGGTGGAGATAAGCTCGGCGGTAACATGACTATTTTCTACGGCATGCACCTACTGCGTGGGTCACCCAATGCGGACAGGCCAAAAACTGAGGGGCGCGACTAAAGTCGTGTCCTACCACGTCCTATCCATCCATCTTAATCGTACATTCCTTTCCTATCTTTTGGTCCTTCCCATAAACGATGTGTTCATATCGTATGGTTCTTTCATCTACCATTGCTGACATCTTTAACTTTCTTGTGCCACAATGCTTTTCATCTATTCTATCGGTCTCTCCTTGGCCAAACTCTTGTTTTTTCTGACACCCGACGCTATAGGTTTTCGGAGGGCTAGGGAAGTCCTTCCTCATTACCCTTCCTTATTTCTTTAGAATGTAGTGACAGGGTCTTACGCGGGTAGCGCCCCAGAAGCATCCAAGTATGCAATGGGAGTGGTTCAACAGGAGAAGGTGGCATCACTAATCCTTGGAATGTAATTCATCGCTAAAAGTGATCAGGTAGGCTGGACTCCTTAAGCTATGGTGAGCAATCAGGCCTAATGTTGTGAACCTGAAATAAAAGCTCCGGTCCTCCAGGTTTGGGGGTTGTGCTGTGGCCAGCACCCTGGCACACGTAAGACATCACACGCTAAAAATCTCAGTTATAGAAATGCTCGGATATTTTAAAAGGAAACGAAAGCATCAGCAAAGCAACTGCGCACTCTTGATTTGGTATATGGCATGTACAAAGTATATCAAATAAACAACAAAGAAGTCAATCCGGAAATGATTGAGAAGAAAACATAGATATAGCCGTCTGGTCTGAAAACAAAAAAGGCAAAGGAAGGGAAACACTGAACAACTTTGTGCCTTTACAAGTGGCGTCAAACAACACATGAAAATGCAAGCCGGATTTCTGTGTTATCTGTGAAAAGATTCGGTTAAAAAATATTGGGAGTATATAAACTACGTTTTATTAAAGTAGTGTTAAAATATCAGAGGAAAAACAGTAAGTGCATAGAATTATAATTTGAATGATGATGCCCCAAGGCTAAGAAAGATGATTTGCAAATGACAAGAAACCCTTGATGGTATTCAAATCTGCATGGAAATAATATTTTCAGGAGATTTTTAACGACAGAGTTGGACGACGACAAGAACAATATTGTGGGTCAACATGTGAGGAAACTTGGCAATGATCAATGGGAAGACTTTTTATTCATTTGTGAAGAGTATTGAAATGAAATTAAACACACAGTTTATTCCAACATAAAGATAGTTCATCTAAGTAAAACCTGGTAGCCAACTACAAAAAAAACTAAAATCCTTAATAGACCTCTTGGTGTCACTAAACAAAAAACTTCAAGCTCGAAGTCCAAGATTGTATGAACAGTATTGGGGACAGAAGTTAGAGGCAAGATTAAGAGGAAAAGAGCAACTTATTTAAAACTGGCTTACGTGACAAAAAAACGAAACTAATTTACCGTAGCAAAAGCAGTAAGTAGAGAGTAAAACAAGAAGTGTTATCAAGGAAGAATAAATTATTGGCTGATAAAATGCATATATAGAACAATTCATAGGTGGAGCACGGCTCAGAAGCCTGGCAAGTAATCATCTATTAAATCGATGAGAAAAACAATATGGGCATTATCAAACAATTGGAACAATAAATGGAAAGAGTATTTCGAAGACTGCTTCTAGAAAAACAGAAACTTCCAAAGCACACAGGAAGTAAATTGAGCAAAGGGTAGATCTGACACTTAAAGAATTAGAAAATGCACTTAAGACAATGAAATCCAATAAGGCACCTGGTCCGGGAGATGTACTGACAGAATTACTGAATATGGTGCCTATAACTGCACCAAATGCCTCAACCATGTTTTAGGTGCATGAATGGAGAAAATCCTCCTCAGGAGTGGCAAACCGGTCTACCTACACCAAAATCATAGAAAAGGATCTAAAGAGACAATGATACAAACTTAACACGAGGCAATAGCAGTTATTGGATCTATAGGTAGACTGTATTAGCAAAATAAATACGAAATAAAAATAGAAGAAGCGACAAAAGAGAGGAAGACCCAGACTTGCATGGCAGCAGGGAGTGCAAGAGGCTATGACGGCAAGAGAATTGCCAGATGATCTATGGTCCAATAGAGAGGCATGGCGACTGAGAGCGGAGAAACGGCGACAGCTGTAGAGCAACTCCGTACTATATATACATACATGTTTCCAACCCTTATAGAATTTCCCTTGTTCAGACACTGGTTAAAGGCTTTCAAAAGGCATTCTGGGTATTCTTTTACAACTATCCCCAGGATCGCGTTTGGAATTCCGTCATGTCCCGGTGCAGTTCTAATCTTGGTCTTCTTCATCGTCTGGACTAGTTCGTCCTTCGTGAAGCAGTTGGCTTCGTCGAAGAGGTAGTCACAAGGTCTGCTTCTTACCCAGCATTCTCTGCTAGGAAAAAGGTCTTTGATAATTGCCTTCACCCATGCGGGGTCTTCCAGCCCCGCGGTTGTTGGAGGCTTAAATTTGCCCATAACAATCTTGTAGGCTTTTCCCCAGAGGTCGTTGTTCACATTGTTTAATAGGGCCTTCCAGCATTTTGTTTTCTTCTTTTAATCTCCGATTTTAGTCTTTTGCGGGCCGTCTTGTAATTTTCCCTCAGCAGAATGTCCTTTTTAGCTCTTGTTGCCAGTCTTCGAGCTTTAACACATGCTTTACGAAGCTCTGCAAGAACCGCTGTTCAATACACCTGATTTTCCCCCTTGGGCTCCTACGTCTGGGCATTGAGAGGTCACACGTATTTTTAACGGTTTCGCACGTTTCCCGTACTACCTCTTCGAAGGTCTCTGCACTTTTCCTTTTACTCCACCCCACGGACTCCAGTAATTTAGCTTCATCGAGGAATTTTATGGCATCAGCTTCTTTTAGCTTTTTGGTGTTCCATGATTGACCGATGTTTAGCTGATTCATTCTTCTAGCTCTGTTTCCAGCAGATGAAGTGGAGAATTCGATGTAGCGGTGATCGCTAAGTGCTTCAGCGTCGAGAACCTGCCAATCCAGGACATTCTTGGCAATCCTTGTGGTTCCTATTGTCAAGTTATAGATATAGTATTATTATTGAAGAAGCTGCGCCCCTTTGAAATGTACATGAGCTCCCTCTGTTTAGGACTACCAGGTCCTTCCTAGCCAGGAATTCGTAAACAATATCGCCTCTGTGATCAGTTCTGCTTTCACCCCATTCCGGGGACTTGCTGTTAAAGTCTCCAGCCACTATTATTTCTCCTGGGGCTGAATTATTATTTTTATATTATTTTATTTATTATTATTATTATTATTATTATTATTTTTATATTATTTTATTTATTATTATTATTACTCTTATTTTTATTTATTGTTTTTGTTGTTATTATTATTATTATTATTATTATTATTATTATTATTATTATTATTATTATTATTATTATTTGAAAACACAATATTAAAAAAATTGAAGCATGTATATTTTCAATTCAAGTAATTTCTTGAAAATCTCTGCCAAAAATATTTCCAATACAAAACATTAATTTATTTTCCTAAGAGTTTTTGTCAATTAAGCATTTCCTTGAAAAGACAATGCTTTACCGTGATGAATTGGTAGAGTATGAATTATGAAAATTGTTCTCTGAACTGATATTCTATTGAATATCAATAATTCAGATGTCAAAAGTCCGGCCTGTTAATAATCCTGATTTGATTCTGGCTAAAAAAAAAAAATAAATAAATCACATTATGATAATACTGTATGTCACTATATTTGTTTAAAAGTGTCAACATAACTTAATTTTTTTGAAACTACTGATTGCAGAAAATTATACAACCACATACACACAAAATAAGCTTTAAATAAGATAATTTAAGTTTTATATTTTAAATAAAAACTGTTATTGGTAACAATGTAATCTTATTTATGTAAACTGGATTTACAGGGAATTTCTCAGAATTTAAAAGTTCAAATAATGAATGATTTATTGTAAGTACAATAATTTTATTTAAGTACTGCTCATACTGTACGTATTTCATAGCAGGCCTAGATTTACTGTAATACAATATAGTATTCTGTGAGTCAAAATGTAAAAAGTTTACTACATCTACTCCAGTATTGTATTATAGAGTCATCAGAGTGAATTATGAATAATTTTAGAACAGTTCTTTTATTCATTGTTGACAACTAGCAGCCCAGTTATTAGTTCATTTCGATAGTACAGACAATTTGATCATGTGTTTGGGGTCAATTAATCCAGGTTTTCAGTGTTCTACAGTATTTAGAAAAGTATATTTATAACCAATATTTATGATAACCAATAGAATTTTTGGAAACTTGGTGACTTAAGATGTTTCAGTAAGGAAGATATTTCTAAGAGAATCCATCATAATATTTCAGAAAATGTCATATTTGAGGTATTCTTGGTAGGTCTGTAATTATGCCTGAGGTGACAGTTTGCAAATAATGTGTGATAAGAATATTATTTCATTATATAAAATTATTTGTTTTGTGTGTTGTTATTGAATTTTCTGATTCTAGGAAGCACTGTATACTTCTATTGCAACTCCTAAAAACATGGATGTCAACGGAGTAGTTATTTGGGGCAGTTGGAATGATGTGAAAACAAAAGCAAAATGTGAAGCTTTGCAATCATATGTGGGCTCTGTTTTGGGTCCAATTGTCAAAAATCTTACTGATGTAAGCAACAATCCTTGAGAGTCTACTGATAATTGTCATCCACTGAATACCATAAATGAAGCTGCAGCAAAAACAAATTCAAGAAAGGTGCTTCCTAAAGTGTCCATAATGACTCGTACTTACTAATGAGAATAAGTGACATATTTGTGTTGTGTAAATATTCCTTGTTAATTGTTCTTTAATCTGAGTAACAAACAGATATTCAGTAATAACTTAGATATTTAATGTTATATGTCATGCACTTGATCTGATGTTTTGAGTAAAACTATTTAATTTATGTTCAAATAATATACTGAAGTGTTTTGTTTGTTTGTTTTTGCTTGTTCTTTCTTTTAATTCTGAAACAAGTATGATGGTTTGCAAGACTTGTGTTGTGATGTTTTATTGTAATGTAAATTACGTA
Source organism: Gryllus bimaculatus (assembly GCA_017312745.1). Taxonomy (NCBI): domain Eukaryota; kingdom Metazoa; phylum Arthropoda; class Insecta; order Orthoptera; family Gryllidae; genus Gryllus; species Gryllus bimaculatus. The sequence continues at coordinate 11,057,532 of BOPP01000027.1, read as the reverse complement.
CTCAAAATATTTTCATTTGAAGCATTCTTAAGTATAACTGGAAGTTTTTTTTATAATAATTCTTCATTTTTGTTATAACAAATAATTCTGAAACAGAAATTCTGAAGAGCAATAAATGAAGGGACAATCACAACCACGCCACCATATTTATTGACCTTATTTATCAATACTATTATTTATAAAGTTTGTTACCTTCCAGGTCTGCAATAAAAATTTATTATATATGCTCGACATTGCATGAATTCAGGTTACCACATGACACAGATCAGGAACAAACCACTTCTCCCCTATTTGTACTCCATGAGATAATATCACACATGTACGTATATAGTGATGAGAAAACGCCAATCAGTCATATGTGATAAACAAAGATGAGCAAAATTTAAATGTTCCATAGAATCTTCAATTTTACAAGCAAATGAGAGGCATGGTAATTCAGGAGTCACAGAGCATAGTGTTTTCATATCTACATTTGATTCAAAGTTTTTCTTTCTCTTTCTTCTGAGTAGTACTGCCTACCCAGACACTCCAGAATCTCGAATCGTGCAATATAATGTTATCTTACTATGCAGGAATTTCTCCATAAAAACACAAATATTTAAAGTTAACATGAGCATTCTTCCTTTGTAAATTTATTGCTACTTTTGCATTAATTTTTCTTTGATGTCATATTATATATGTAAATACATGCACAGTCTCTAATTCATTATAAATGTGCCCATTAATTTGTATTAAATAAATAATACTTGGTAAGATTTTAGACTTTTCGTATTTAAAATTCATCTTTCATTAACAGAATCAAACAAACAAGATTCTGTATCAGTGAAAGTATCTTAAAGACATTATAATCATATTAAAATCAGGCATACAACGTGATGAGAGAATCATATTACCATCATAATTGTTTGACCAAAGTTTGCAAATTACTGAGTTCCATAATAAGCTAAATTATTTGGTAAATACATATAACTTGCGCAAGAAAATCAATCATGTATGGATGCATTAAAAACTTAATTCCAACAAATCAAGAACTTTACAAACATTAACCAAACTTGATATACATCATTTACTAACCCTCAATAGTTTTTGCTTTTTTTGCTTGTTTGTTTGTTTTTCATTTTTTTGTTGCTTTTTTTGTTGTAGCTTTTTTTGTTTGTTTGTTGTTTTTTTTTTTGTTTTTTGCAAAATGACCAGTATACATAAAGAAGCAATACTGTTTTGTTACCATCTCCAACATAAAATCAGCGACTGTTTTTTCACTTGCAAAGGGTACACACGTCTGAAAACAATAGTATATAATTTATGTTATTATACAATTTCCAATGATTTTCAGAACACTACCCTCAAAAATCTATAAAAAATACTGATTTTCAAGGAAAGAGTCCCTGGTTTGGAGATGGTAACATAACAAAATCACTTCAATCAACTATACATAGGACAAACATTTGCAAATCCTTTTCAATATTGTATCCTTTTCTTGACATATGTGTTCATTACATTGCATGTATTGTATGTAAACTATACAAATATCATATAAAAGGATGAATCTATTTTACGAAGAAAATAAAGGAAGAATATCATCATGGTGACATTCTCCATCCCCCCAGATATTCAAACAAAGAAAACCAGCCACAAATTAGTAACATTGTTATCATATGCCACCTGTTGGACTAAGAAAATTCACATTACAGCACAAGAAGGCATTAAAACAGAAGTGAATTGTGTATAATATTTATAGAACAAAATATTGATACAACTTAGCTTATAACAAATGAAAACTCATGCTCTAAAACATGGTATTCTATAATGAATCAATAAAATCACATAATGATTTCAACAACAGAGACAAACCCTCTGGTATTTTATGTCCTTTGTATCGAAGAAATTAACACAACACAATGTACATGTCAGCAATAAAGTTATTTCTTGCTTATTAAGTAGATATTAATTTGAGACTTCATGACAAGTGTTTAACTCATTTTATGAGATCTTCCAGCACACAACTTATTCTTATTTCAGTTCAACATACTACAATAAAGTAGCCACAATTCCTGCAAAATCTATTATGTATCCTGTCAAAGCTTTGATGCTTCATGGGGGGAAATGGATATGGTGTAATGCAAAATAAACACAAAACAATGAAATCTCCAATAAATATGAAGTCACGTACAATCTAGTTCAAGTCAAGGGTGCTCCATACACCCTAAAAACTTCAAAACTGCTTACCCATGTTGTGCCATAAAAATTAGTTTTCAGCTTGAAATTTACTTTCTACCCAAAATCCAGCCTGCAGATATGAGCAGAAATAGGTGATGTTTTCATATGAGCCTAAAACAACATATAATAACGAACTTAAACTATCAAGCTTTCCTTTAAAAAATTAATTTTATGGTACCGATACTGAGCTAGAAAACTTACAGTACAAACTAAAATGTTGAGATACTGAAATTGCTCTTAATGAGCATAACTGTCATTAATAAGAAACACAACCACACAAAATGTACAAACACACTCTATTTAAACTTTCCTCAAGGCATCTTCACAATATATATATATATAGAAAAATGAAATTTTTTGAAGATACCCTTTTAATCATCTTCTAGATCTATGGGTGTACAGAGTGCCCTTAAGAAATCTCATTTGGTAGTTCTAAATTTATATGCCAAGGCAACATGCTATGCTGAAGATTTTGAGTCTGACTAAAACGTATTATTAGACCCAGGAATACTGATGATGAATGTCTGTTCCTAAATATTTCTACTACTTAGTAATTGTTCTGTATATAGGTCTCTTGGTCCCACAGTGTTCCTGTTATGCTTTTCTGTGTAACTAATAGTTTGTACAGGTGGGTATAATTTGCATAACTACCTTGTGTCAGTACCTTGGACTAATGAGACCTTGCTTGTGAATTATTTTTAAAACAACAAAATATATTTGGCATTTTGAAATAAATTGTATGACTTTATCAATTATTAATTGCAATTGAAGAAAATAACTGGTATTTAAAAGTAAACATTTTGTAGCATATACAGAGAGAGGATATTCAAGTTGTGCAGACATTAGATTCCCAGGATAAATTGCAAATCCCTCACACAGTTATCGTAAGTGCCTACAACATTTTTAAATTACACAATGTCTGTAGTCTCAGTGTAATCTGTGAAGAGGAAAATAGACACAACAAAAATCACATATGCCCATTAGCTGTATAAGGAAATCAGAAAACACTGATCCCTTCTCCCTTCCTCGAATATTTATTAGATTAGAATGAGACCACTGCAAGTTGCTTGTTGCAGGCTTTGAGCCATCTATTACATTGTTCAGGTGTATGAAGAAAGAAATTGGTAATGCGGGTTGGGTCATGTTAGAATGGACACGCTCTGGGGGTAACAAGTGAAGGTTTTGTTAGGAATGAATAAAAATGAAAGAAGCAGAACAGATTAAATGTTGATCTAGTGCAACAAACATCATACAACTTCTCTAACTGAACTAATCAACAAAAACAAAACAAATCACACATTGGTCTCTGGCTATACCATCCAAGGCAAATGCACTACCAAAACAATACATTACATAGTCAGATTAATATAAAACAAAGTAGTATCACAATGACAATTTGTACCGTCAAAACGTCATCTGAATTGGCAAACAAGTATATCCCAGTCTCCCATTATATTAAGGCCTAATATAAAACCATTGCAATCTCTTTGGAAACACTAGCAATACTAGTGATTCCAATAATACTAGTCTAATTTAAACAAGTTGCTGTGTGGCTTCATTACGTAATCCAACACAGACAACACTAAACATGCCTCCATACAAAGAAAAACATTTCTCCTAAAGTATCTAATACATAAAACTCAGTACCTTGTATGCTTTAGTATCAACAAAATTATGTAGTCCTGGAGGAACACTCCCTTGGCTGAGGTTCATAAGTATGGGTAAAACTTGAGTAAGAATAAGAACAAGTAAAGTAGAGGATACAAGGATCTCCCAAATGAAATATGGAGAAAAGTGCAATGAGAACTGATGACAGCTTATAAATTCAGTTAGGATATTATCTATAACCTGCACTACTTGCATATATGTTACATAATATTCAGTACCCAGAACACAATACATTGGCTCTGTATCAGACACCAACAGCATAAGTGATAATATATACCATTGGACATTTCTTGCAGTAATGACAATTAACTATGTCCAATTACAATTAGAATATGAAAGGTGAAATGAAAATATATGAAATGGAATGTCCTCAGAGATATAGGCAAGTATCAGAACTTATGACAAATTGAGACAGGAATAGTTGTAACAGGTCTCAAAGAAACATTAGCATACAGAAATACCACACTAAGATATTTATATACAAGTCAGAATTTATAAACATTTGGCAGAAAGATTTGAATGTATTGTTGGCTATACTACTGTAGAAGCAGAAATATGAAGAAAAGTTATGACTAATTTGCAAAGAAGGGATGTTACCAATGTAAATAGCAATATATATTTAGGCAGTTTAGAGTTCATATTCATATCTCTGAAGATCATTTTCTCATATATTCAATTGTCAAAGCAAGATAAATATTGTCTATAAAAAGAGACAAAATTAAAACTTTTTTCTTCTCTACGGAAGTATATTTTTTTACAGCAAGTTGATGAAAAATCGTTCATAAAAAATAAATAAGATCAGTTACAAGGATAGAATACGAGAGCTATAACAAATTACCTTGCTCTGACACAGGTGCAATACATGGCCAATGTAGAATGCTGAGAGAATATTAGCTATTATTTTCATTATACTTATTAATACTATTATCAATATTAGTAGATGATTCACTATGAAAGCACAATATTTTTCAACCCTTTACAAATAGTTATTAGTAACCAATGCCCTTTATGTATTTCTTGTATAATCTGTTTAGCTAGATATATACATACACAGCACACTCTGTTGGAGTGAGCAGTGAACATATTCCAAAGTGCTGTACAATTGTTTCCAACTGTGCAACTTTGATTCATATTTATCAATTTCTACTTTCATTTTTCTTGCAAAAAAAATCTTGACTGGGCTACCAACAGTATCCAAAAATGGATCACCGGTAGCAGCATGGCTTGGCTTCCGTTGTTATCTGTACTGTCTCAGGCACTACAGGTATGTTACACGTTATTGCTTTGTACAAACTGTCATAAGATGACAGTTTGAAATCTGTATGATGAAACAGCAAAACTCAACTCAATAATGGGCATATCAAATTCTTCAATTGACTCTAGCTAACCTAGAAATTAAAAATTCAATCAACTTAAGGCAACATTTTGTTTCCTTTAATGCTATCCATAGTCTATTCAAAAGAAAGACTACATGCTACAAATCTCAGGTAAGACATCAGCAATGCACAGGCCATAGCAATTTGAGTTTAATTCATTGTAGAAATGCAATTTCTACAAGTGGTGGCACACAATTCACTGAATTTTTTCCAATCTATATTTATGTCACCAAGCATTGCACAGGTTGAGCCACTTTCCAATTGCTCTCTCTTGATAATATTTTAAGCACTGAACCTTGATGAGAACAGATGACTGTCAGACATAAGTGCACCGCTTTATATAAAGAAAGAATAACCAGTTTCTGGCCTTATCTTTCTACTTTGAAAACAATAGTCTACCTCAGCTAAATTTTTACTTAGTAAGAACATTCCTTGGTTTGGCCGACTTGAGTACTTCTTATTAAAGAGAATAACTCTTGTAAATACGCTGCTATAATGGTGCAGCTTGTATTACTGCATGAAATGCCTGCATATAGGAAGACTAAACTTCTAGTAAAGTAATAATATCCTTATTTTCTTATGAACAATGGGCCACATGAGTTTAAATTGTTTATAGATTCACAGTCCATATATTTATAATAGACCAAACACAGCCAAAATGTGGCAAAATGATATCCTATAAAAATAAGCAGCATATTATAATGTTGGTGTCTGTTTCTAAGTTAATTTCTACAACACTGCACAGAAGATATTCGTGTTTTTTCCATTTAAAAAAAATGCTAAAAAGGTTTCCTATAAAAATTGGGACACTACCCATCTTCAGAGCTTACCTTGTCACAAGGTTATTGTATATTTACATTAATAATTGAGCTTTTGTTATAAGAGTTATGAATAAAGAAACAACCAACTAATTTGCAATATTATCAACAATGGGTATATGTAACAATATATAACAAGTTACTATTTATCAAAAAGTCTTTCCAGATGAAGATAATTCTATGACTTAACCCAACCCCATTTACTATGCTATGCTAGTCAAGGTTAGTACCTCTGCAACAAGCTTCTAACATGGGATGACGGCTGATTCTCTTTGGTAAGATAGAAATGACTGGGACCGTTTCATAGGTTCCGATAATTAACATGTGCATTTTTAATTAGTGGCCTGAACTCAAGTGCATGTTTTCTAATCTAAAACCTTCTACTTGACCTGCTTTAAACTATAGCTAATGCACTATCAGCAGACTGATAAATTTAAAGTTCTCGTCATAAACGGGGTATAGAAATATCTTAAAGCTGAAGATGCAATAAGTTAGGTTGTATCAATTATAAACAATGTTCACTACATATTGGAGCATGCAAACTCCTTTCCCCACCTTCAAATCACAAGGTGATTTTTTTTAAAAAATTGCCTTTAGTATCAGATGACAAGAGTTGAACTAAAATGCTGTCTTTATGACAGAAACTATTATTTTATGATCATAAGTATTACTCTTAATAATATTAATCTTACTCCTCAGATGGCACAAACAATATGTTATTATTGGCAATAATAACAATGTATATATTTTACATGCATGAAGAATTTCCCCTTTCTATCTTTTAATGTAAATGTAGATTCCCAATGTATGGCATCTCGTATATTACTTGGCAAGAGAAACTAGAGCCAAATTGCATGAAATATCTCATCTTCATGCAAGTCACAAATCCTGCTACTTGCTATTTCTAACTCGCTACAAGTGATGTCATTGCAATCTGCTGTAACACATCTGGTTCTTCAAGAACATTGACTGCTGTCTACCACTTAGCCAATATTGAAGTTAAACAATGTATCAAATTTTAATAAAAATTAAATAAAATAAGATTAAATAAATTTGTTAAAATTGTTCTTGAGCAAGCCTGTACTATTGGGCTGTGAATGGAAAAGTGGGAGCAGCACACAAAAACAAATAGCATAATTTACTGCTATCGTACTGAGTGCAAGGTTTTCATATCACAGACTTGACAATCTCTACAATAGCATCCCATCCTGACAATGTATACATTGACTAGCACTTGTGTGTGTGTGGAACCCTTCTAAGTCATTCTCTACGAGCCTGGATGCATAATTGTTCACTTGTTTTAAAAAATCTCATGAGTTGATAAATACCATACTATTTTACATGACTTGCATCTGATTGATAGGGTATATTCAGTGGTGTATTTAAGATGTATCCATCAAATTTCAAGCATCTTTTGTACCAAGAACAAATTCATATTATCTAATCTTATTTATCAATTCTCTGTGGCATAGAAATATTATGTGTACTTTTGATAACAATTCTTACAATTTAGACAGCATCTAATACTGATGAAAACTATAATGCTTTCTCTTATGACTTACTTTAAAATAAGTAGAATGTTTCAAAATTAATTATCTTTAACAAAACAAAGATAATATTTAATTTTTGAATTAATAATAGTGCACTAATTAAACCAACAAGCAGATTTTAATGATATAAAATTAACTTGGAAATCATACATTTTTTTTAATTACATTCTGGCAACTTAAAATTATATGAAATGAAAAGGAACTTCACATTAAAAGACAATTCATTACTCCAGATATGTGTTAGATATTTTAAGACTCACCATTTTTAAGTGAAATTTCAACGGCTTTGTAAAATGTTTTGTTTGTCGATGCCACAAAGTAAATTAGTAATTCCACCAATCATTTTTTTAAATCTTTTGTCTTCGGTCCAGAGCTATTTGACTGGAGTCTAAATACACCACTGTGTATACTACATTCACGTATATAAATATATGTAATGTATATAAAAATAACAAACTTAAATACCTATTCAAAACAATCATAGAAGCAGGTAATTGTAAATGTACAAATGTTAAATTTACATATCCAAAGAAATACCAAAAATTATCATTTCTAATAAATAGACTTCAGTTAATGTAATATACAGACAGTATATTTTGTTACCAACTTGCTTAAGGTACTGCGATCCATGCAAGTCAAACTGATTAATGTGGTGCACACTTCGGTGTAAGAAGCCTTAAACCGTGTATGCTACACAAATAATCACATCAACTGTTCTAAAAATATTAAATTGTATAAATCCCAACAAACTAGTTAAAATGCATTTCTATACAACAACAAAATTGAGTAAACATCTAATAGGGTAAATAATTTTAGAAAAATGAGAATTGACAAAATTCGTATAACAATAAAACACTTCTTTGCACCACTAAGTTCATGGAAGTGTCCATTAAGCATACCAATAGTCTTTGGTAACAAGAAAAACAATGAATTCCCCTACACAAAACTGTAAAACCAAGCTCCGAACTGTACAAAGACAATTATATATATACAACGAAGACAAGATTACGGTACCCTAAGTTTGGCATTCCACATCTTATATTCATTTCCCAAATCATCTTATACAAAACTGCCATGCTCAAATCAGGAAGGTTGAATAAGGAAGAAATGTAAGAATTATAAGAAAACTGTACAAACAAATTACAGAAATTTTCAGTGGATTAAATTATTGTAGTAATCAAAAAAATCAAAAGAACAGAAACAAAAGCTTGAATAGATCATAAGAGAAAGAGAAAAATCATATAAACACTCTCTGAGAAGAGAGGTTAAAGAAACCTTTTACTGGGAGCAACAACATAATTATTTGGGAAAGATTGCCAGATATAGTTTCTACAAGGGCACCATCCATGCCAACACACACAACATATTGAGCAAAACCTAAAATTGCTAAATGTCCAAATTAAGATGACTGCGATTTGGCTGGTGTGGCTGGAGCAGAACTAGGGTTGGATGTCCTTGAAGGTGGTGTCTGAGCCCCACTGTTGGAGCTGTGACTGCCATTTGAACCTGGACCTCCGGAGCCAATCCCCTGACTTGTATCCATGCCTTCACTAGTGTGGACCACTGTGTTGAAATAGCGATCTGTGAACAGGTAAGTATTACTTACAAACTGTCATTGCACAATTTGACTTTTTTGAACTCTTTGTTTAAATGTGAAGGTTTTTCAGTTAAGGGCAATTTATGAATATAAACAACACATAGCAACACAATTTAGTTATACTGGAGCAACTTTATTTGACGTTTCAATTGAATAATGTTTGCTTCACACAGTAATTTGAACATTAGCCCAGTTCACTTATTATTTCAATTTACCCATCATATTATTCAACAATAATTTCATTCCATGACTGATATGACTGTCAAGCTGAAAAATTGCTATTGCACAATTCACAAACCGTGTTTTTATTCATAAACTGATCATAAACTCCAAAACATATTCCTAAGATAAGTAAGTTAGTACTTTTTAGGTCATAAGTATTTATTGTATTACATACATTATTTTACATCATAGGATATAAGGTCTTATTACGAAATATTTAAATTTCAAATGTTTTATTCTCATATCATATTTCTTCTTTTTCTTTAGTATTCTTTTAAAAAAAGAATTATTTTGGTAAAAAGATTCTATCCAGCAAGACAATTTTCAAACAGCTCCATTATTATGCACCAAAAACCAAATATGATTAATAATATATCTGGAAAAGATTTTACAGAAAGGAAACCAAAAGTATAAAGTCAAACTCTTGGTTCTGATTGTTGTGATAAATGTTTATCAGTAATGAATAAATGTATTGTTTCTTTTAGATTATACATTCTCTCCTAATGAAAAGTTTTCAGTGAAAAATTGCCATGTATTTAAAAACAAGTTTTTTCTTCTCCTATTCGCTGAATTTACATTTTGCAGTAACAAAACACAAATATACACAGTATTTACAAAGTAATGAACTCATAATCATTAGCTTACATTATTTCTTTAATATTAATTAATAAGAATAAATCCATTCATTTTAACAAAAATGATAAATACTAGAGACAACTATTTTTTGATAAAATTATTCTTAATTTACCACTGGCATTCAACATTATTTTAAAACTCATTAATTCTACTGAATTAAATTAATTTAGCAATGTGGAATGCATTGATGCAACAATACATTTAACTATCTACCAATGAAACATATTATAAATGTACACTATGTCAAACAGTTGACTCTTTTGCTTTTAAGATTCCCTTAAAACATATCTTACAGTCAAAATTAAATATTTTTTTAAAATCAATCAAATTCATGTAAAGATAGCAAAATTGTAAGAGTCCCCCAAAGGGAAATAATTATTTAAATCTCTAAGAATAACAAAACATAATGACATTCAAAGCTAAAAATAATGATAATGGTGATGATGACGATGAAAATGGTAATGGTAATAATTCTAATAATGATGATGATGAAGAAGAGGAAGGAGAAGAAGATAATGATATCGATAATGATAATGATATTGATGATGATGATGATGATGATGATAATGATAATCTGTTCAAAGGATTGGTTGTCTCAGTAGCTTAGTGGTTAGAGCAGCTGAGCGTAAACCAGAAGGCGTGGGTTCGAGTCCCGGTTGGGGCAACCAACTCTTTGAACAAATTTAATTTGATGATGATGATGATGGATGATGATGATGGTGATGATGATGATGATGATGATGATGATAATAATAATAATAATAATAATAATAATAATAATAATAATAATAATAATAAAAATAAAAATAATAATGGCATAATACAAACTTGTAAATTATTGTCATAGAAATTAATTTACAACTATGTTTCATAAACATAAAACTAGTATGAAGTACACGTGCAAATTGCGATACTACCACAAACAACAAAGTTTAATTTCAAATTTAAAAGCAAAAAATTAAACTAACCATCCAAATATCTTGATCTAAAGATAGAGAACAACATTAGAACCATTTTGCATTGATAAAACAAAATCATTAAAAAATATTCCATAAAAGGTTAACTTAATCAGGCCATCTGAAAGAAGGAAAATCAAAAACATTTATATAAATTATTAATCTTAGCCAACACGATACAATATAGCTAAGAACTAGAGGTTGAAACGTGAACATTAAGACATAAGACCTAAATATTATGAATGAATGAATTGAAAAAATATGCAAAGAAAGAAAAATATGAAAGGACAATATTAGAACAGTTGAAAACATCACAGCAGAGTATAACATCTTCCAAGGAATTGATTTATCAATTATTAATAATCAATAATTTAATTAGATATTTAACAATATTAAATCCTATCATTAATGAATGACCTAATTTGAACTTCATTAATCTGTTGTTGTTTGTATTGCTAGGGCTATAGGTCCATTGCCTACCTCCAATATGGACTGAATGATTGGGCATTTTTAGATTTGGCAACACTTCGGTGCACAAAACAACCAGTTGTTTGTTGACTCCATGTTTGCTGCCAGGGTAATGACACAATAATGGTCTCAGTCATACCTATCCATTTCTTGTGTCATTTCATAGCCAAACTAATATGATACCTGATTAGAACGGGAAGTGTTGGAGGATTTAACTTTGACAGGCATCTAGCCATGGTTTCTTTACATACCACAAGCACAACATGGCACACTGAGAATTTTTTGCCAATCAAAAATTATAGTCCCCAGCTAGGTTTGAACCTGTGAATTTTGTGTTTAGGAAGCCAATGTGCTAATACTATCCTTATACCACTGGGTCAGGTACTTAATAAATCTATTGTCATAAAATACTAAAGAATAGTTCAAATCATGTCTGTGATATAGACCTGCAATACCAAAACAATTAAGTAGATGATTTCCACAAAGGTGCTGTTTTCGTAGCTTTTCTACAATTAGTACAAGACAAGAAGGCATACAAAGATTTCTATGAATCCGTACCATCATCCATTAGTGTGCCAGTATTAGGTTCAGCTGTTGAACCATTGCCTGAGATAAGAGGTGTCATCATATTGTAATCTTCATCTAAACTGATGAATGGGGTGTTCCAGCGAGGGATGGGTGTACTACGAGGTGTAGTACGTGGTGTTGTCACTGGTGATGTAAACATGCTCAAGTTGGTGGGACTAATGACTCCAGACATAGCACCCACAGGACTAATGCTCGGATAGCTGAAGAGCTGAAAGAAAAATATTGTGTTCACTTATTACTTCATATCTGCTAAAATGGCAAAGAAACAAAATCTGTGAATTTTATTACTGAGATTTAAAATAATTTAGGAGGAGGGATATTTTCTCAAGAAAATTAACTTTCATCTCCCTTCTTTTTGTAAAGCTGGCCTTTGATTAATAGTTACCAGCATTTACCAAAACTTCATAATAGTACAATATGTTAAATATTCTCTCTAAACACTTCAGTGTTAACAAATCAATTTGAAAACATTTTTTTCAGTAAATTGTTTCTAACGTCTAAGAAACTCTGATTTCTAAGAAATTAAAAATGTCTTACCTCCCAGCAACTGACATTTAGAAACTAGGCAATTAATGTTTAGATAATGTTATTATTCGATAATCATTTATATTTCTAAATGGTATAATTTAAAAAAAATGTATTTAACAATATTAAAAAATAATCAATATTATAACAATAGGAATGTTTTTTTTTTATTTAAAACAAACAGTATATACAATCATGCATTTATAAATAATATTTTAAAAGGTATTGTACCTGACCAGGTTGAGTGTGAATATGTGTAAAAGCATATTCACTCCTCACAGAGAAAGGGCTAGTAACTACAGTGCGACTGGTTGGAGCTACTTCAGAGGGAGCTGCTGATGAGCTAGCTGGAGGTGATGGACTGAGAGCACCAGAACCTGGAGCCCTACTGTCACGCGGAGATCCTTCGCCACCCATCGGAGGAGTGCTCGAGGCAGGTGGCGAGTTGGCAGTTGTAACAGTGAGCTCACCTGTAACAGTTTTCTGGTGTGAAGATAGCACATCTAATATTCCTTTATAGTTTATTAAAATATGTATTGAAGAGTATTCTGTCTAGAAATATAAAAAAAATAAAGAAATATTTAATGTGAATCAAGTTGTTCATTTAAATCCTAAAATCTCTTCTCTTTATGTCAATTACATATCATTTTGTACCAAACATTCAGATATATTATATAACACTCTATAACTTCATGTATTCTTTCTTTTGTTTGATCATATAATGATTTATTTTCAGAGTTTAAATTCTAAAGCAAGACTGATGATAAATTCTGGCAGCTCAACCATTTGCTCTCTAATTCATAGAAAATTCAATAATACACCACATCACACCTAGTACCTTTCTATCAACATCTGCTTGGATCCTAAATGTTGTTTTAATGACATTCAGGGATATGCGAGTTTACTTTTTGAGCTTCATTTTCTGAAAGACTGCATGGTGTTAAAAAGAATTCATCATATATGTATATGTGTTCATGTAAGTAAAATGTTTAGGTGCAACTACTGTAATTATGGTGTATATCTGTATATTGAGAGTGTTTGTTAAGCTATTTTTAAAATGTCTGCAGTTTTGGATCTTATTAACAGATAGAGGGGAGAAAATTGGCTGCAAAGAGAGGATGGTGTATTAGTTATGAATGAAAGGAAGTGACCTCAGTAATGTATAATATATGTTCTAATGCCGATCCGGTGGCCGAGATCGCTAAGGCAGTAGTGCCGTAGCGATCACGGATCGAAGGATCGCGGGTTAGAGTTCCGCCTCAGGCATGGTTGTGTATTTGTGATTGTCCCTTCACCTATCTCATAACATCATCCTCTATCTCTCGTTATCACCTTTCTGAATAACATTCAGAATTGTAACTCGAGGATTTATCCTCACCTCAAGGTGATACCTTCGACAGTCGACCATACAGTAAAAGGGAAGTGGAACGACTCAAGTGGTCCAATGGGGCCAATGAAGTTAATAATAATAATAATAATAATAATAATAATAATAATAATAATAATAATAATAATAATAATAATAATAATGATAATGATAATAATAATAATAATAATAATAATAATAATAATAATAATAATAATAATAATAATAATATGTTATAATTTTACATGTAAACAGCATTCACTAAATGAAATATGTTAAACGTAAAAATGAAGATGAAATCTATTGAAAAGAAGGGTGTTACTGATCACCCAGAATTATTTCATGTATAACCTCACATCATAATTATTTTTTGCAGTTAATTTTTATGTTACATTTTGTAAATTATTCATAATTAATGATTTTTTTTGTTTCTATTAGATGTGACAAGAATACTGGTTAAAGAATCAATCAAAAGTATATTTTAACATAATTTGTGTTTATTTACACCCCTAATTCAGAATAGCAGAGTGGTGAAAGGAATTCATTGAGGAACTTATGAATTGGAAGTGAAAAGGTGTGCCTGGTTGAGTGTTAAATAAACATACCTGTAGAGCGAATAATGGCAACAGGCCTCGCCATAGGTGGAGGCGGTGGAGGAGGCAGCATGGAGCTTGGGTAGTATTGTGACAGTTTGGAAGGGCTGCGTGAAGGACCTGGTTGAGACTGCAACAAAACAATGTCATTAGAATTAGTAATTTTCAAAGTCACAAAAATAGTTACAAAAAAATTGAAAGTACCTTTTCTCTTAAGAAGAAATTCATTAATGATAGATTACATTCCATAGTCTACTTTCAAATCATTGGATATCAACAAAGGTAATAATCGAAAGTCCATTCAGAGAACTTCTCTTTCACAAAAAGTTGCTTCTATCTAATGTGTCCAATGTCTTATAAAATATTAGGACCTTCTTTAGCAATTTAATTATTAAAGTAAACTTTTACCAAAGACTTTCTGTTTGAGGTAACTGAGAGAAAAAGATTAACAGAGAATCAGCAAAATACATTAACAGCACAAACTGAAAATTTCAATTTCTTTATTTGTCCTTATAAAAATCAATTATTTTCAGTTGTTTGCTTTGTACATTTTTCATTAGTAATTGTTCTAGATCCTTTTCCAGAGTTCATACTCTCTCCAAACTTGATTCTGCATTGTCCACTGTCTCCAAGTATCGTAATGCAGTCTTGACACCTTCAATGCTTCTTGCAATTTTGGAACACCATCCCACTCTTCAAAGGCTCTTTTACTCACAAAATAACATATGAGATCTTTTCAGTAGCGGGATGGCACAAGTGCCTAATGAAACTGATCACTTTTCCGTGCGGAGCAGGGAGTGTTGTCAGGCTGTGGGGCTGTGGCAGTCGCATGCTTCTTGTTGCCTATGTAGAATATAACACACTTTGTCCCATGGAATATAACAGCAAGCCTAAAATTGAAGGAAGCAATCGCGTGACGCTGCCGCCAGTTGTAGCCCATGCAGGACATGCAGGTATTTGTTTTCACAGTGAAACTGTATGGCAGAAGGTCATCAGTAAGGCCCCAATTCCGGGTCCACTACCTTCACCTCAAGAGAGACATCTTCGATTATGACTTCTGGCCAACAATACTTTTTCCGAGCTGCCTGGTGTTGAAATTTGTGGCACTGAGGCAATATATTATTTTCCAGGAGGGAATGAATTTCCAGGATGTTGTATTTCCTATGTTCATTATAGCCGAGGTTCGGGTTCACTATAACTGAATCATCTTATGTTTACTTGTAATGTAAGAGAAACAGGGCTAGTGACATAATTTCACTATAACTGAGTGTTCACTATATCCGAGTTCACTATAACAGGAGTCAACTGAATTCTATTAATTCTCCCATACTTAATGAGAGGTTTTCAAGAGATGTCTGAAAAAGTAGTAGGATTCAGTGCAATATCATATTTCATAACCATTAGAAAATACACAAAAAAGTATGAAGTGTTGAAGTACCACTGGTTATTTTATACCTTGATGAAAGAAAATCTTGCCACTTAGTGGAATTGTACAAAAATCAAACACTATAAATAATAGCAAATTCAGAAGTAGCTGAAAATCATGAGCCTAATCTTTAGTAACATAATAAAATTCCATGATATTGCATGTTAGTACAGATGTCAAACAATTTAAAAGTAATTTCAATTAACAGAATAATTGATCCTGTACTTTAATACTTGAAATTCACCTTAACATTCATAGTCAGTTTTTATTCATCATAGTTCAGGCAGAAAAGTTTGATTTTCTCTGTGTTCTAGAACATTGCAAGCACTGTTGCATTCTTCTAAAACAGAGCAAGTAATTAATATATTATTTATCCCTTTTTCTACATCATGAAACTTTACTATTCAAAATGTACAGAATTCTAAATCTTTACTTGGAAATTCTCTCAATAAGTAAGGCCCCACTTTAAGTAGAGATAAACAAAAAAAGGATAGACCACTCACACAAGAGATACCAAAACTGTGATATGTTTAATGATTATGTAAAATAAATTCTAAAAATGATCAGTAATTCTAATAGTTTTTCTGAAGTTTCAAGATTTAGATCACAGATTATTGATACCTGGGATCCTTGCTGCGTGTTCTCTGCTTCCTGGCACACAAATGTCACAAAATCAGACAAGGTATCATGCCCATTCTCAGGGTATTTTGACGGGCTGTGTTGCGAATGATCTCCAGCCGGGCCTGGCCCTGTAGGTGTCTGCTGGTAGTAGTTGGCTGATGTGCTCCCGCTGCCACTCCCACCTCCACCCAGACTGGAGGAGGAGATGGAAGTGACAGAACTGTGTTGTTGGGGGAGACCTGCAAGCAAGACCCTTCTCAGTTCAAAATCTGAACAGGTTGCCACACAAAACACCAACCAATAAAACATTACAAATTTAATAAAACACCAAGAAGCAAAGGAACTAGCTACAGAAGCATAGGAGGGCACTGAGGAAGACTATATCTGCTGCTTCGTGTCAAGTTAGCCACACAAGCATAAGGAGTGCTCACATCCTTTAAGTCAGCCATTTCCAGCATGCGAATTCTGGAAATTGCTAGCCCTCTTGTGCACAATGTAAGTATGTGAACCCTAATTTTAAAAATAGATTTTATCAAATAATGTTGTATTCCAGTGAATACAATCCATTCATCCTTGTTGAAGCTATTGTTGATTAAATATGTTAAGTATTTAATAAATCTGAAAGGAAAAAATTACGATATTGAATATTAGTGCTTTATAAAATCAATTTCTTTAAGACCATTATTTCAGCAGGTCAATACAAGAGAAATTTTAAAAATGTATTCAAGAATGAGCAGAAAACATAAAATTGCCAATAGTGGATTTCAGGTAAATTCTCATACTAGTCAGAAATAAATATGAAATAAATATGAAATGATCCAAAAGATGAAATATGAAAATATGATGTTGATGGTGATTATACATGTGTTCCCACTGAAAGTGTGCAGAATAAAAAATTATATTTGTATCTTATTTCTAGCATATCAATAAAATCAATTGCTTCCAGACTATTTTTTTTATCACAGTACTTGAGACTCAATAACATCTGAATGTGAATTTCATTTAATGTAGGAGAATTGTGAACAATAAGAGAATCGAGGTGTAAAATCAAATGGTATCACAATGCTAGATTGCTCAATACTTCAGATTATACTTCTATTCAGTTTTTTTTTTCCACAGATGAACAAACTTAAAGAGTCAATGAAAGCATGGAAAAGCAGAAAAAACACCAGAAAAAAATATTGGTTAGTCACAATCACTGGTTGTCAGTATATTTTAGCATTTCACCAAAAGCTAAAACCTATGCTCAAACACAATATCTATAACGAACTCTTGACCATTTCACTGATGCTTAACTCAAAGAATTTATAATTTTTTTCATAACAAATTCAGTTATTTTCAGAATTTGTCATGCTAATAATAATAACCTTATCTATAAACAATTGTCTTTTATTTAGATGAAATGGTTTAAAATATGCCAGACGTTTGATGCCAATTATTCAGACAGAGTTTGACGTTCCAAAATGCCATCTGGGCAAGGCTCTTTGTGGAATCTTCCAGTTAATTGATCAAGAACCAGCACAAAAATATGAATTAATAACATAACTTGATAATGAGAAACTTCATTCAAGCCACAAGCAGCACATCATTCAAGGAAAAAAAGGAATTTCTATGTTGTATGAGAGTTTCAGGAAGTAAGCAAACCTAGGCCAGTGATGTAAGCATGGGATATATTTAAATTTCATAGCAGAACCTGGCTTGGGCCAAGAGACCTAAAGGCACAATGTGACATTTTAAATAAAATAACTTCTTTACTGTACCTCATAAATCAGTTAGAAGTTACATCTTGAGAATGGATTTCTTTTTCTTTAAATATTTCATTCATGCATTCATGATTTGTGACAACTCATATCTATATTTCCTCAGAGAGCTAGCAAGTAGCAGCAAGGCTACAGTAAACTACAAAATTGCATGCTACACTCTACACTCAAGCATGAACAACTGACTGATATTCGAGACATTAATTTTCTAAGACACTTTTGATTTATCTAACAGAATAATTGCAGGACTGATGTAACTGGCATGTACATACCAGAACATATGCTTACAAGAAGAAGCAGTCACAGAAGAATAACAAATAACAGACAAGGAGGGAATAGTTTTCTAGGTCAGTTTTTAGAAACACTATTAAAACTATTCCATGAAAGAATTTCGACCTCAAAACCATTCAGTATGACAGAAAAGAAAAATGATACACCAAAAAGAGTGTGCCATTGAAATTCCTAAATATGAAAGAAATAAAATAATTCTTTCAACAATTAAAGGGCAATAAAACAATTTGCTTCCATTTAAAACTTCACTTGTGCCAGGTTTCTGTCTAAGAACACTTTTGTTAGACTGAAGCGTTACAACACTTGTAACACACTTACACAGCACGTTTCCATGGCCATCAGTCAACAGTGAAAGGACGTGGGCTGCTGGGGAGAGGAACATTTCTGCAAAGACAAAATGGACAATGGATGGAAGAAAGGAGAAATGAGCGATTTCTTTAATATCATGACTTCAGCCAATATGTAACAGATACACTTTTGTGATTTAACAGATGTACTTATGATTTGAAGAAATACTATGATCTGTTGCATACTGAGTGAAAATGTTATTAGCCCATAGTATTGATATAAAAGCAGCAAAGCCCTATTGGATTATTATTACTGATCAACCATTTGAAAGGTATATAATTTGGATATTTATATAACTGGCACATTAAAAAAATTGTTGAGACATGTAACTTTAAACATTCTTCAAAGGCATTTTTAGTGTAGATATACATTTATATGTAATAGGTTGAAGGGTATGGAATGATTTTGGAATTCGCTGTCATTTTGTAGTTCAAACAGCAAATTGAGAGGTGATTCTTGACATGAAAGGCCAGGATTTCTAGATAAGAATAATATATTTTTTAAGACTTTTCTAATCTTGGAACTACATGAACCTTCAAGAAAACTAGAAAAAACACAGCAGAAAACTAACATGCATGGAATGCATTAGAAGACTTCTAATCAATGTCTGGATGTTATACTGCTACATACAGGCTAATAAGAAGCATTTCACTGCCATCTTCATTTAAATACAGAACATTTCAACCTAAATGAAACATTAAATGTCTATCATTTTATACGCTAATGTGTGTAGGCATATGAACACAACAGCAGATATTGTCCTGATTTTCAACGACTCCTTTCATATCAACACGAAAATCTACAAATAATGAATCATGAGGTACAACTTGGTATAAACTGAATCCACTCTTTAAAACTGATATGAATATAATTTAAATTATCGTAATTTCTAACTTATTAAGCAACATTATATTTCATCCCAAGGGGCGTAGGATGCTGAATAATGGAAAGGCGCATGTAAATTTGATAAAAAATCATTAAAATTAGCAAATATAATATGAATATCACAAATGTTATTCTTAGGAGCTTTCCAAAGTGTGATAGTTCAAGCACATACAAAGCACAGAATATAGAACTCTCAGCAATAAGCTAGAAAGAGAGCTTCAGTCACTGGTGCAAGCTTTAACAATTTAATAGTCATTAATGTGATTGTTCATGTTGGTGCTTAAAGTCTAATAATTTAGTGTAACCCACTGAATAATTAAACTTCAAGTTTTCTATTAAATTCCTGAACTACCTGCACATGACAAATCAAATTTTCCAGTGAAACATTAAACAAAGAACAATATACACCGTCTACATAACACTTTGAAAGGAACGATGGAAAGGTTGCTAAAACATTCTCTATATTTTCAAGGTTTCATACTTTGATTGTAACATATACACATACACAACCATAACATTAAAAGTTAACACACATAGATAAGAGCATACACATAAAGAGATGGTGAACAAAGCAGTATTGTGCACAAGTGTACAGATTACAGGAAATATATACACACACAATCTACATTCATGAAGAGTATGTGTATATGTACATTCATGTATGTACATTTGTAAAGTACTGATTAATTTCAAACATCCATACAGATTCCATAGGTTAAAAGGAAAGCATAAACTTTCAAGTCACTACTCCAGGCAACAGCTAGCTAGAAGCCACAATGTGCACAGAAGGAGCACATTGAAAGTTTGTTTGGTAATGTTGTGAAACATAAATCATGCGTAAAAGGATGTATAATAGTCAAAAAGACTTAAGAATCCAGTTGTTGTTGTTAGCTATCAGGGTGACTGATCGGCTGACCCTCCCTCATGCCTCATAAAAGAGCGACAAAGAAGCTGGTTGAATTGAATGTGGAATTACAAGGCACAGACGACAGGGAAGGATGTATAGAGATTACTGTACATTACCAAAAAACAGAAAGAAACAGTAGAATGGCAAAGGTGACAAACCAATCATTCCAAATTTTAAGAATGAAGCAGTAATGTGAAGATTGGTGTAAAAACTAGCAAAATATTGAAGAGTGTAAAAAGGAACCACATAAATCCAAACATGGCTCTTTATTATCTAAAATTGTTTATATTTAATATTATCCAATTAGGATTTTGAATGTTTATTTATCTTTTTGTTCATCATATGGCTTCACTTTTTACTCTCTAAACTATATACAGTGGAGTGACATCACATCTGTAGGTTTCAGTAGCACTAATTTCTTTCTGGAGATGAATTAAAATAAGGGAAGTTTACAAGAGAGAAGAAATTGCAATTAATACAGTAAAATTAAAGCCAACATAAAGTTTCAGAGTTTTTGCACACTAGAAAGAATACATTATAATTACAACATTGATTGGAACAGTCACATGGAAGAACTACACAGAGGCCATACGAAAATGAGGAAGCCTGGGAAGAAGTTCAGTTAATGAAAACTGATGTCAAAGAGAAAATGTACAGTTGAAGAGAGATCCAGATGCTTCACAACTATCACAAATAAATATATTAATTATAGCACAACTAGTTAAATTGTTTCCAATTCAGCCTGTCTTGATAAAAGATATTGTTCCTATTTTTTTAACAAATGACACCCCAAACAAAATAGTTATTGCTTTCTCAATGAAAAATTAACAAGACTCTTAGGCAACTGAAGTCTTCTGCTAAAGTAATTCTAGTATTTTCTAAAAGCAGTATTCTAAAATATTGATCAGTTTTGGTATTTAATGGTACCAATAATAAGTATAATGCTCTGAAGACTTCAAATTCAGAGAAGTTTTGGAAAATTTCAAACATAATAATTTTATCTAGTTGCCTAAAGTTTTCAGATACCTTAATTTTGGAGTTTCTTAAAATGAAAAGTGTTAAATATTTATTTTAGTTGTACAATAAAAAAATACATTTACTAATGTATTTTAGTAATGAAACAGCTGGCTCTCAAAATGTACTAAATTAAAAATAAAAATAATAATAATAACAACAACAACAACAATAATAATAATAATAATAATAATAATAATAATAATAATAATAATGTTATTAATAAAAACATTAAAGGTTACTTAAAAACAAAAGTTAATAAATAGCAATAATGATAATAAAGTATAACTAATAAACTATGAAATATATAAATTGAATGTGTGTTTGCTGAAATCATAAAAATATTTTGAAAAATTGAAGGAACACATCTTGACAATTACATTCCTCGAAACACCCATACATTTTAAAGTCCATGTTTCTTTAAAAATAAAAAAATAAAATCCATTCAATATATTTAATGCCCATCAAAAGGATCTAATTAATAAATAAAGAAAAACAAGACAGACAAACCCAAAACAAAGGTGTAACATCTAAGCTTAATAATCAAACATAATGTTGTAAATGAAACAGAATACTGCAAAGTGGTAATGCAATAATGAACAATAGGGGGAGTGACTGCAATAATAATGCCAGAACAAAAAGAAACAAGAAAAAATGAAAGAAAGTTGATGCAGAATTCATTACACTGAATTGGAAAAAAGAATGTATAAAAATGCACTATAAAAAGAGAATCCTGTATGCGAGTTTCCAGGGACCTGGGACACAAACAATGAAAGAACACGCAATGTACCACATCGACAACGAGATTTACGCAGAACCACACATTTAAACACAATGAACCAACCACAGAAGTACCTGTATGTTAACAGTTGAGCCTGTCATCATGCAATGAGGGGAAGACTGAAACAAAATGATTAACATTGGTTACTACACAGCA
>BOPP01000027.1:11024330-11034709 GCA_017312745.1 Gryllus bimaculatus | reverse complement strand
CACCCAGCCACCTGGTGCATTCGAGAAGAGGAGCGCATGGTTCCCTGCCCCTACCTACCTTCCTGACTGGGGTGCACATCGCTAGATAAAGGAGGTTCCTCATTAGTAGTGGACGCGGTGAGGGGCCTGAGGGGTGTGTCTGGCGTCACAACCTTCCCTTCATGCACCAGGTGGGGTGAACCTGCAAGCAAGTGCCGCGCTAAGGACCGGTACTAAACCTGCCACCTCCCCTCTGCCTGCTTCTCAGACACAAGTTTCTTTTATTGATTTTCTTTTTTTTAGTCATACTACAGGACTATATGAGCACAAAATCAAAGAAATTATTTCAATACTTCCCACTCCAAAATAGTACTCATGGACTTGTAATTGAATTTTTATTTCACTGTTACTGTAAGTTATACCTACTTATCTACTCTATCCTATCAATATTACTTCTATCTTTATTACTGTCTATTCTTATTACTAACTTACGTAACTATATGGCTGAAGGCAGCAACATGCATGCATGTATTTTACTATAAGCTCATCACTACTAGACTATCTTGGACTAGAAAATAAGACAACATACACTGAGGCCCTCATTTGACTTATTTAAAGAATCTGAACATGAAAATTATTTCGTATTTTTGTCATTAAAATCATTATTTCAAGGAATGAATCAGTTCCCACCAAAGACGGTAAGAAGACATGAATCACAATACACCACATGTTCAAAAACTAACGTGTTGTAAAATGTAATTATACCAGTGACCAAGTGCTCAGATTGATAAGAAGCTGTACACAAATTAGTTTTAAGTTCAGGTGAGGAAGAAATTTATACTGGAATAAGAAACAAGAATATTTTACACCTCATTCATAACTGTACAGTTACACACTGTTTTCTTAAATGAAACACCAGGCACAGAAAAACCAAAACTGGGCCCCATGCTGTTAGTTGTCTTATGCAAACAAATTGAAAACTGACCATACAAATCATAATAACTTTCTCACCACTAATCACAACCAAAATAGTCAAAACAAATTTAGATTTCATAAGTAATTGAATTTCATTCTGTTTCGTTATTACTTTATATCTAACTGTAATTTATGCAAACTATGAACATTTTGATTGAATCATTTTACTACAAAAAATTAAAGAAACATGAGAAAAATATTACAAAAGAAACTTACCATACAAAAAGCATTGGCCAAGAGCTCAAATTTACTTTGTTTAATTGCCAACTTGTCGAAGTATATATGCTTTGCATGCATAACAGATCCAACAGAATACAAGGAAGCTCGGGATGGAGGTATGTTAGTAGGTAAAGGAGCCAGCAGAAGAGAGAAAGGCTGGAGTACCTAACCCACCGTGGTCGACATCTGAGTGCCAGCTGGTCTGGCTGGAGAGTGACGCTGGGCTCTGGCCATAGTAGGCCACCTCGCTGCCCTTGTCACGAGGGCCAAGCTCCATGTCATCTTCAGTGGAGCTGAGTCGGCGTGGTCGCTTGTGACGAGGCTCACTTGGACTCTGTGAGCTGCGAGGCAGCGACAGTGGGCCTGTGGCATGTACACGCACATGACCTCAAGTACAGGCCACAAAACCCATTTTACAATAATGAATCAATGAATTAAGTTATCTGATACATGGAAAACTGGGACATGATATGATTTATTGATCTGGAGAAAAAAATGTCTTGCTGGATTTTTAACACATACAAAATTATGGAAGCACAGTTTAAGTGAATATATTACATGTGAACAACAACAGGGCTTCACATAGTATCTAATCTGTAATAAATCAATTAAAAAATGTAACAGTATAA
This sequence comes from Gryllus bimaculatus, assembly GCA_017312745.1. NCBI lineage: Eukaryota > Metazoa > Arthropoda > Insecta > Orthoptera > Gryllidae > Gryllus > Gryllus bimaculatus. The sequence continues at coordinate 11,032,907 of BOPP01000027.1, read as the reverse complement.
AATTTAGAATTTTATTGCAGAGATTATACTTCCAAAAGAAAAAGCATAGTATTTACATTTTTAACGGTCAAAGCATGTTTAAATACAGCTTATTTAATTTCATTGGAATCAAATAATACTAGAAATGTATTCACCTCTTGAAATTTGTAAACCATAGTAGAATCTCTGATAAGTCTGCAAGCAGAATGGGCCTCTTGATGCTAAATCTAAGAACACAGGTATTTTTTCTAAGTCTGATTTGCATACATCATAAATGGAATTGGAAATGATTGGTAATACTGTTTCACTGTTGCCTCAAGTGCTGATTTTATACATTGGACCAGTTAACCAAGCTGGAATATTACAATGCTCTTTGGCCAAATGGTTACTTTAAAGAGAAAATGAAGAATACTATATTTTTTCAATACACGAGAACTATGCAAAGCACATAAAAGTAATTTTTGTTGAGAGATTTTCACAAGTATTAATGTACATATTTTCTTCTTATTCATTCTTATTAATTAATTAATTAATTAATTATTGTGATCAATTATAGAAAATGTGAAATTTTAGAAAGCATCAAAATTAATTCAGTTCTTTTACCCAATTTTGTTTCCAAATTAAATCCTACTTCATCTCTTATTGTTTCTTGCTTTTCACATTTTGAAATTATTTTTGTTTTTGAAACGGTTCTTTTAAGTGCAAAAATATATTTATACATTGCACAGTCATAAATAAAATTGATGTCATAATATCTATGAAAAAATGTTATTCTCTTTACGTGGTATAAATATTTGTGAAATTTAAAGTATCAGTAGTTCCTTCATTAAAATGTTGAATTACTTCCAAGGGAGGAAATACAAAAATATTTTCTATAGTTTAAAATGCTCATTTTTTCCAGTACATTCAATTAACGTAAAAACATGACCATGTTTTTTTTATCATAAAAGGAAAAATACCTGTTTCAAATGAAAGTAGTTTCAGTTTCTTTGTTAGGCTATGTATAATCTACAATTTGCCAAGTATATTACTCACATGTAATATTAATTGACATGTCTTGCTTAGAATGTCTGTTGCAACCTTAAACTGTTTCAAAGATTTTAGAATATTTTATAGCAAATAAGTAGTTCTCATTTTTTAAATAAAAGGGTAGTGAGATAGGAGATGAAAAAAAATCCTGACAGTTTCATACAATATACTACCTAAATTATCAATAAATGTCAAAACCAATAATAAACTAGGCTTTTTTGAAAATTAGTCCTGACTGGAAATTAACATCTCAAATTACACTCAATTATTTGACAGAACAGATCTTAGTCATCTTCCTTCATAGATGGCTGTATCCTTTACTTCTATCAGATAATATATTTGCAAATAATGGTATTGAACTGTCGGTATTGGCAAGTAAAATTAGGGAACGTAAAGCAAACTGACTTAGTACTCAGTGTAAATTAAGCTTTTGAATAAGCAAATTGCAAGCAGTAAAAGGTCTGAAAAGCCAATACAGACATAATGAGCAATAAGAAATTCAGCGAGAATTAGTCCCACTGCATGCAAGTTGGAAAAAACAAAGTAAACCAGGCAGATAACTAAGATTCATTGTAGCCACACACATGGATAATAACAATGGCAAAAATTATTTTCTCTATGTCATTGAAAAGATCAAGTGATATATGAATAGAAAATTGAAGATTTATTTTCTGTGTTCTTTGTATTTTATGAATTCTGAACGTGAAAAATTAAATGGCATGAAAACATTTTCCATCTACATGTGGATAGGTAGTAATGATACATACAATTTCATTATCGTAGTATTGAAATGAATATGTATGGAGCAAGCTTTTAGCATTGTTTCCTACTAAACAGAATGAAAACATCTTACCTACTGAATAACATTCAGTTCCTTGACAAACAGTTACTAGGTTTTGAGAGGTTTCAATTAAGTATTTGTGTTTGATATTGTATTTCATAAAGACACAATATAACAAGGGCTGATAAATATTTAGTTTAATAAAATAATGAAATAAAATGCTCACAATGACATGTTTTTGTCAGCAGAAAAAGTAGGCTACTTACTGTAAGCTCCAGATGCCATCATTGCAGTGTGGTCAGTAGCTGGAGGAGTATAGCTATTGCAGTAGTAACTGGGGTTTTCCAGTTTTATTGCATTGACTGGAGGCTGCATGCCATTTGGGCCTTGCATTATGGAGGCTGAAATTTAAAAAAATATCTCAATGGAATATTTCTATGCTTCTATGCATAGATCTAATTTGTTTTAATTGATTGTTTCATAATCAATTTTTGTCTTTCACTCTTAGCAATAATGAGTTGATGCCTGAATATTATTGACACAACTGACATGTAATTGACTCATTATGTTAATGTTTTCCAACAATCATGCATTTGAAGCAAATTTTCAATTGCATAATTTCTTTATGTACAAAGAACAACGAACACTCAACAATTACCACTACATCAAACATGTACTTGTGAAAACAAATGTTTGCACTACTTAAACAATCTGACCCAGACTTTTATTATTATTTTATTATTATTATTATTATTATTATTATTATTATTATTATTATTATTATTATTATTATTATTATATGTTGAAGCAAGGTATTTTTACATCTTATAATAAACATTCTTCAAGAAGTGGCAGTGCCTAGTTTATCTGATTTCTCCACAAAGGAAATCATTTGTTATTCATTTTTAATTAAGAGATTAGCCAAGGATTGGAAGTAATTGTGTTTTTATAAAATAGACCAAATAGTACAATTACATAGAAATAATAACATAGGCCAAATAATAAGGCAAATAATTCAATTTTCCATGACTGAAATATGTTTATTTTCCAAAGAAAAATATTTCTTTACACAAAAAATTAAGAACTTTGGAAGACAATTTTCCAGTGGTAAAGAATTCCAGACACAATAGGTCTAGTAAAATGGCTTAAAGAGCTGAACCACTCGCTATTGTTGGAACATGGTAGCCTTTATTCAACTCTTATGAGAATTGCTTAAATGTGGGCACTAAAGAAAGTGGAAAACTGACGGAAAGATGTCGAAATTTTTAAAAAACTAATTTTTTATATCTTTACCTATTCACCAACAAAAAAAGAAACTATTACTTTTAAACAAGTCAATAGCAGTACTCAGTAGCAAATTTGCATTTGTGTTCTGAAAATTGTGACACACGAATGCCTATATTACACCCCATCTAACAATTGGCGCCGACACATGAGGTGCATCTACAAGGTCCTAAAAAACAATTCTTCTCATTTAAAACCATATTTGTTTATGTCATCGACAATAGTATTTTCTGAATTTTAATAAATCTGGTTCATTAAAATTATATCAAAGCAGATTAGTTACCACCAGAACGGAGAAATGAAACTCCCTTGCAACCCCTCTCGTAGCTCTCATATTTAAAACTTTGAATGTAATGTTTTCTCGCGTAATTTATTCGCGAAAACGTCAAGATTTGCTCTTCAGATAGAATGTTGAGATCCGACCCAATATTTATGAATCATCAACACTAGCACGAAATAATTACGATTTCCTTAAATGTGATAAGAAAACACATAACATTGGCTATACCTAAATATAAGAAGCAATAAAACATCAAAACGCGTAATTTGTTGATAATTATCTTCTTCTAATACATGATTGAAGAAGTTGAGAGGGCTTCTTGTCAAAAAATAATTAGTATTTGGAGCGAATATTATTAATTTTTATTTGAAATAAATTATTCATTTTTTCACGCTATCCAACATGTTGTCGTCTAACCACATTAATTTGAACATAGAAGTTCGCATTTTGTGATACAAAAAGTTCTTACCAAACGAAACTTCCCAGCAATGGGAAGTTGAACTGGGGTCGCGCGAAAATAGCAACATCTTTTTATTAGATTTGATTTACTTTCGTCAAATACCAGTAAAAAGAGTATGTAAACTGTAGGGGGAAATACAATCTGCGCTAGTTTTCTTAATTTCCAGAATCTCATCCTCTCCCTTTAACCATAAATAGTTTAACGATAAATAATAGTACCAACAAAGCGAGGTTAGCAACATTTAGAAACTAGACAATTTTGTTCTCGAGAACGAACTTATTTGGATCGATAAACGAACTACATATCTTATATTTTAATGTTGCCAACAAAATAGAAATCCACTCCTCCGACTCTACTCTTACAACTAGAAAAAGGAGAACTCAATAAAACGTGCGCACAGTGAAGATACATTTAGTATGCCCAGAAGTAAAACAAGGAGTAATCAAAGCAATTTCTCAATCGATCAGGTAAACTGGCGCAAAACCTGATCGAGATAGGGCTCATTGACCCAAAAGCTGAAGTGCATTAATTGTTACAGACGTATTAAGTATTTTTGAAAAGTATGCAATACAAATTTAAACAAATGTATCATTGTTAAAATAAATCTTAATTTTCTTTTTGATTGCCAGTATAGTCTCTAGTTGTTCAGAAACAGTAATACAGCAGAAAAGATTTTACTTTGTATTTAAACTTATTGTTATTTTGTTCTGGTCCGGGTGGGGGAAGTTACGTCGTTGTTGAAATGCCATGTGATTGTAACCTCATTTGAGACATTTCCAGTACCCACTATTTATTATAAGAAATAATTTTAACGTGTATAATTAACATAATTTTTTTTTATTTTTAGCATAATATTTTCGATAATTCTACAATACAAATTTCCATGTTGAAACGGAGGAGTGGTGTCCCATCTCTGGCTACGCCACTCCATTGGAATAGGAAGGGCCGTCCATGTCCCAAGGCGCCTCCAAGCTTGGTTTGTCACTGACGACGTGGGCTATTGCGACCGGAGACTGCGTTTCCTTCGGGCACAGCAGTTTTGTGCAGGTTAGTGAATGTCAAGGCCAGGCGCGCACCGGCTGAAATGGCTCTGTGACATCAGTTGCGGCTGTAGTGTCTTTGTTTGCCGCTGTAGGACCTGGGATTCTACTGTGTCGGATTTTCGACACTAGAAGATAGGTCGAATGCCACTGTTATCCGGAGGAGAATTCCATTCGCGGTAGGTTGTTCTGATCGGTAGTTTTCTGTGGATTCTCCGATCTATACCAGACGAATCCCGAAGCAGTATCCTAACAAACGGATCGTGAACTGTGAGCGATCTTCCCATCCTTACCTCTTAAACAGACACACACACACACACACACACACACACACACACACACACACACACACACACACACACACACACATGCGGTACATTTCCACACACTTCCGAAGACCAATCTGGAGCTTAGAGGGTGTCCCAGCTGGGGCGGCACCCTCTGAGAGATATCTGGAAGAGTTAAAACCTCGCAAACTGACGTGTAGGTCAACGCTGGATATCCCGTTCCAGCAGGGGAGGAACACCGCCACCTCCTGGCTATAATATGCACTACATTCGCAAGACTAATGATCAAAGTAGTTGAGCACGAAAAACATAACTCACTCAGTCATGGCAGTTGCGCTTGTTATTCAGTCTATACCCCTTCGTTCATGTGTCGTAAAAGACTTCATTTATATGATCATGCAGGTGAGTCACAAATCAGAGACAATATGTACAGAGTTATTCTGATTTATCAACAAATCCAAAAATGTTTTTTCCTGAAACAAGTTTTCTTTTACAGAATGTAAGTAAATGTTTATAACGCTAAAACCGTATTTGTTAGATTCCTTCAGAGACCTTCTGGTTTTCAACATGATGCATGCCTTTTTTACTTCCAATACTTACAATTACGAAATACATTTTCAAAATTTCATTTCCTGTTGTGTAGTACGAAAATAAATAATAGTTTTCTCCGTAAGGTGATTTTGCTGCCCGAAATATTTCCGAGCGCAAACTGCGATAAAGATTTGTGAACATAGTGAGCGGAGAAGGCGCGGCGGACAATGACAAGTGACAGAAATGTCACTTCTTTCTTGGGTTTAGTTAAGTCGTTTTCATGGTGCTCGAACACATTCGAGTACAGAGGCTAGTTTTTTTTATCGTGTAGTGCCATGGAATCTTTCAGCTATTAAGATTCTTCCGGCAACCTAGATTGCCGGAAAAACTTTTGATTTCTGGGAGGAAAAAAAGTCATAAATTCTATTCTTTCTGCGAAAGCGGCATCAAACCATGGAACTGACCCGGGGAGTGCAAGTGTAATTGCTCGCAGTGATTCTTAATGAAAAGAGTGGAAGTTTGCTTTGCATGGCTGTCATTTTGAACAGTTCATATGAAAATACTGTAGAAGTTCTCAGTTTATTTATTTATTTTTTACCTTTTATTCTTAATTAGGTCACTTAATTTATTAGGTAAATAAGATATAGAATAATTACTAAGCAACATTTGTATCGCTTAGAAGCATGAATTTTTGAATGTCAGAAGTGTAAAGAACATTGATTTTAATTATCCTTTTCTCTTATTCTGCACATTTCAATCTATGCCGCACGTATTGCAATAAAACTACAAAACTAGTTTCATTTTCTTGCCAATATAACTCCGTCGAGCGCAAGACAACCCCGAAGATTTGTGCGGCTTGATCCGCGACTGATCTGTACTCTCCTCCCGGAGAAATACGAACACTCAAAAGTTGTATATAATTTCTCTTTATTTTAAAGTGCAACTGTGTCAAGTTGTGTCAATAATAATTATTGTATTTAACAATATATTTTTATAATTGTTATTAATGCATAATTATTATTAATAATAAAAAAGTATTTATTGCCAAGCAGAAGACGAGACTCAATGAGTTACGAACTAATGAACAAACTCACAAACTTAGAAAATGCAATTTGGAATAAAATAATAGTAGTTGTACTTATTTCTACGTTATTATTAACGTAGAGGCAGAACAAAACGTGTCAAGTTCACGACGCAGTAAGAATATTTTGTACGGAATATAGTCCTGATTTTTCACACAACCACATAAGAAAACGCATGTAGATGTGAAGAAATATGTAGTGCGTGTACAATTATTTTAACTAACTTTTTCATTACAATAGAGAGACTTCATTGACGTGAAGGACGAACGTTTGTGAGAAGCAAATATTTCTGGATAGTGAATATTATTATTTTTTACAAAAACTTTGCTCCCTTTAATCATAATACAACTTAATAAGTAAAATAATGGGGTATTAACAAGTAAACATGTACGGTTGGTGTTTCTCTCCCATACGTCACATAAGGTTTTCAACTGCTTTTCAACGTTAAATAAATAAAAGTAGTGGATCGAGCTTTTGCAACATAGCAAAGAACCACAAAGTGTGGACATCCTGTCCTATTCCATTAATACAGCCTCAGAGCTGCGAAAGAGGGTAGAGAGAATATATGCAACATTTCTCATTTGGTTGGGTCTCTGAACACAGGGCGATGTGTTGTCTTGGCTGCCTACGTAGTTGCAATCTAAATCTCCAGGCATCGACCTACGATTACAAGTGCCAAAGCTCCTTCGATTCTCCATGAACGAGTTTGGGCAAGGGCAGCAAACAAAACTGGAGGGGGAGGAGAATACATTGAAGGATTTGCTACACTGCTAGAGCAATCGTCATGGTAACTGCGATAGGTCGTATGTCAAATCTACCGAAGTTTGCAGGAGGAAAGAAAACGTTCTCTAGCTCTCTTTGTCTTGACAGTCGCTTTCACAAATGTAAAATTAAAATATTCCGTTTTTCATCAATCTGTCGTCATACGACCTATTGCAATTGCTGCAGTCCTCTAATGATGTGATAAACAAAAAGTGCGTTTCTTTACACGCGACCTCTCCAGATTACCATGACCAATATATGAGAATCGAACTGATAACAAAAATAAAGTAAGGGCAGGATTGAACTACTATCGCCATCCTTTCTGTAAGTGCTCCACCCTTTTTAAATCAAACGCCAGTGGTCTCCGCTATTCTTTCAAGATATTCAGACCAAGCGCTGCTTCAAAAATATGTAAGGAGGCATTTTTTAAAAAAATTAAAGAAAACCTTTTAAAATTAATTTATTTGTAGAAATAACTATTCGATTTATTAATTTCAATTTGTATATTTCACTTCACAAATAAGTTGAAAATAAAAATTAAACGATTTTTACAAATGTTTTTCTTAATCCTATTTTTTGTTGTTGTTGTTGAAATAGTTCGAATGTTAACTCTGGGCCAACGTTTAAAATACTATATTTAAAAATACGTTTAATGTGTGCAATATCAAAATAAATTCACAAATAATAATTTCAAGGCGTATTTACAACTGTTTCAATTCTGCAAATTTTCAAGGACGGGACCACGACCCCATTACCCTCCCATTCTGAAGCTGCCCTCGCTTCAGGTCTAAATTCGTTCTCGAGTGGCTGTGACCTTCCTATCGTTTGATCCTATCGTTCCTATCTCTCATCCTACTGTTCCGAACTGCCGGATAAGTCAGTGGGGCTTTGCCACATTTCTCAACGGTAGGCTTCCCGTTCGACTGTGCCTTCGGACACAGGGCAGTGTTGTTTGGGCGTGAAGGCGGCCGGTTCGGGCGCAGAGGGCCGGGGCACGTGTAGGGAGCGGCGGTGCGCGTGGCGAAGGGCGGAAGGGCGCCGCGACGGCGAGCTCGCCCTCGG
>BOPP01000027.1:10969242-10987457 GCA_017312745.1 Gryllus bimaculatus | reverse complement strand
GCCGTCGCGCCGCTCGGCGCTCTCGCAGCGCACAGCGGCGGTTTGCATAGCATTTGCATCCCATTTGGCAGCCGGCTTTCCCATCGCGGCTTCGCGGCGCCCACCAGAAACGCGCCCGCCTGCGCCCGCCCTGCGTACGCCCTGCCGCCCGCCAGCGTCGCCTGCGTCCGCCTGCGTCCCCTGCGTCCGCCTGCACCAGCCCGGCGTCCCCGCGCCCGCCGGCGGCCGCCTGCGCCCGCCGGCGTCCGCCTGCGCCCGGCCTACGTCCGCCTGCGCCCCCGCCTGCGTCCGCCTGCGTCGCGCCTTGCGCCCGCCTTCGTCCGCGCCTGCGCTTGCCTGCGTCCGCCTGCGTCGCCTGCGTCCTCCTGCGTCCGCCTGCGTCCGCCTGCGTCTGCCAGCCGCGCCCTGCGTTCGGCCTGCGTTCGCCTGCGTTCGCCTAGCGTTCGCCTACGTTCGCCTTCGGCTCCACGAGGTGGGGCAAATGACGGAGACGCGAGGCAGCGGGGGGCGGCGGGGTGACAAGGTCTGAGGTTGGGAGAGTAGACAGGGTGAGTGGACCGGGGGCAAAGAGGTCCAGGGCGAAGCGAGCGGGGCGAGCGAGGCGGGTGGGGCGTCCGCGGGGGGGGGGGGGGGTAGCTGGGTGGGCCGATAATGCAATGATGCGGGAGGCCCGAGTCTGTGGGCGGGTGGCGTGGGATGAGGTGGGGGCGGAGAAGGGTGAGCAAGAATAGTGGGTTGGGGCGGGAGATTGGGGCGAAAGAGCGGCGGGGAGTGGGAAAATGCGGGAGTGGGAGTTAGGCCGGGGTTATCGGGACGAAGCGGAGCGGCGGGACAGAGGCGATTGAGACGCAATGGAGAGGCGGATTGTGGAACGCGGGGGGGGAGCCGTAGTGGGGAGTATCAGAAAGAGTGGGGCGGTGTCGGGGGGGGGATCGGAAGCGCGGAAGGCGGGAAGTGAATGCCCGCGGAGCGGTTTAAGGCGGAGGAGACTGGGGACGAGGCGGGGGTGGCAGGAGTGGCACACGGGGAGCGTGGCGGGACGCGGAGAGCGATTTCCGCCCGTCGCTTCCCGTCTCTCGCCTCCTCGCTGGCTCTGCGCGGGAGATTTAGGCGGCGAAAGCAACCGCTACTCGAGATTTAGTGGTTTACCTAACGCCCATTGCCGAGTATTTTTCTGACCCGATAATAATAAAAGTGAAAGTACATTTCAAGGTATAGAATATAAAGTAATGAACAACGTAATACAAAGTAAATACTGATTATTATAGTATGTTATATATTTTATATAACAATGTAAGCACCTTTAAATCATGCCCCATACATTTAATAATATAATAATAATAATAATAATAATAATATATAATAATTAATTTATTTAAAATTTCTGTAGCGTTTAGAAATATGCATCGTCATACCATTCTTTTGTTTGTAACCCTGCAATAATAGGTTTTATTCTAAAATCATAAACTCTGGTAGGCGAATTTATTTAAATAAAAGACAGGAATGAAATATCAGTTTCACAGTTTTGCAGATGAAATGCCTAGAGAGGATATCTCGACAGTGTTTCAGGCCACAATGCAAATGTCACAAGTTTTCATTTCTAATGAAATTGAATATATTATGAAAGTGAAATTTTAAACGATATATTAACTAATATTAGGTGAATATTATGAAAAAAAATTCCCTAAATGGCTTAATTCTAATACATTCTTCTTGACAATATTTTCTTCGCCGCGTTTATCTGATGATAAAATATGGGGAGTTCTTTTATACGATAGACATGCCAGACTCATGCTCCACTTCAAGAGTTTTAATTCATTTATTATATCTTTAAAATTGAAGACGATTGGTCATTTTGCAGTAGAATAAAGAGACCCTCCGATCTCACGATATTCTGCAAAGTAATGGATTTCAGATGGTTGTTTTTCGAAATCGCGTACCACTGCCCTAGATCCTCTTGTAGATCCGCCTCCTGTATTTATTGACATCCAAAAGTTCAGCACCCGGTCGCGGTCGCTGACCGAATCCCAACCGTGGCCAGCAAGATCCGCTCGCCGAGCGACCACGCAGCGTCGCGCGATGGCCCGGCGGGGCCGCCCCTACATAAACGGTCCAGGGCGCACGCGAGGTTCGAACGCGGCCCGCGGCAAAGTCGGCCGTGCCCGCCCGCTGCCCGTCGCCCCGGGCCCGCCGCCCGCCCGCCGTTTGCCCGTCGCCCAGCGACCCGCCCGCCCGCCCGCTTTACGTCACGTTGGCAAAACAAGTTTGTCCTTGCAAAGGCTACACGCTCGTAGGCCGCGCTTGGCACACGCCCCAGCGTGCCATCGGGGTGTCCAAAAGACGCGCGTGGGCCGGGCGGGCGGGCGGGGCCGCGGGGGGAGGGAGGCAGGGGGAGGTTGGATGAGGAGGGCAGGGGAACGGGGTAATATGTAGGCGTCGAGCGAATGAAGCAACGGTGCGGACAGCGAAGGAAAGGGTAAGTGTATGTGTGTCGCGTGAGCCATGATTTTGGGCGGGAGTTTGCATGGGAAGGATGCGGGGCTGGGGTGGATCGTGAAGGGAGTGGTAATGTCAAGCGAGGAGTGATACGAAGTAGGAATGAAGATGAATGAGCTAGAAATTGGCAATGGTGTCGTAGCTTAAACCACTGCAGCAGTTGTCGACAACAGGAGTGGAGAATAGCGGGTGTGAAATTTTTATTGAAAAAAGGGCGGGGCCACAGAGAGGAGATGTCGTTACGATTGCAAGAATTTAATGTAGCGGCGTTGAGAACAAACGAGAGTAGCAAGAAATAGATGGAGAATCTATTTGGATGCTTCCGTTTAAGGAGCAACAGCTCTTGCCGTAGGTGCGCGCAGCCTAAACCATGAGGGGGGCCCAACATTTCCGGGCCCTCTTTGCCATTGATCTGTTTAAATATGCGCATGATATATTTTACTTGATGAATAATAACTTATTCTACAATGAAAATGAAATTAAAATAATTAATAAGTACTGCTGATTTTGTGTTGACATAATTAATAAATATCCTCCAATTGATTTTATGTTACACCACATATATGGTTGACATATGATTTGGAGGGATTCTTCTCCCAAATGACATACAACAATTTCCGAAATTGTCACGTTAAGAAAAGGAAAAATTAGGGATAGACTATGTTTAACGATATATTAAGTCCTATTACGTCAGACTACGGGACCTCTTCGAAACTTTTCACGGACCCGCTGCCCTTTTCACTCACCTATGGCATCTTTTTTTTATATTGGTAGGTGACGCTGGATGATCAGCCCACCGCCAGGTCATAAGGATGGAGAATAGGGTCAGATATGAAAGGAATGGTCGCTTCCGGTCCGTGGCACGTATTCTGGGGTATTGCTTTGACATTCGCCTGGAAGTGATCGGGGAAAGCACGAAAATCACTGATTAAAGCAGTCAGACTGTGACTTCGATTCTGACAGGCCCCACAAAACTCAATATCACGCAATTTCCAGCACCCGGCAGGAATGGAACCCGCGACCTCCGAAACACCCGATCGCTCAGATCGCAAGGCGTTGCCTTCACAACTTCGTTGACACCGGTGTGGGTAGGAGAGACAATGAGGCACGCCATTACCACGATATTGGGGCGGAACACTCCTTGCGTTTACTAAAGAACTCACGTAAGAATTTTTTCATTAGTGTGCTTGACGGAGAGTAAAATGAGAGAAATGAGGAGATGGGAACTAGAAGAAAATGGGAAGGAAAGGGAGCAAGAAGAGATAAGAAACAAAGGATGAGGGATTAAGTGAATGTAAGGGTGAGGGAAGAAAGGAAAACTAATAGAGAACGAGAAGGAAAAGGAGAAGAGAAAAGAAGAAAAATATTAGGGAGGAGCTGAAGATAAAAAAGATTAAAAGTGGTGAAGGGAAAGTAAGTGGGGGAAAGGAGTAATAGGAAAAAGAGAACCAGGAGAAGTGGGAAGCAGATTCGTCGTGCGTTAAATGTGGCAGCCATTACCGTCTTTCGCACGCTGCGTTTGAGCGCGCTCGCACTGCGCCGGAAGGAGGGCGGCGCGGGGCGACGCGGGGCTAGACGGCGGGGCGCCCTGCGTGCTGCGGGGGCGGCGAGGGGCGCGGGCCCAGACTGAGCCTGCGGCGGCCAACCGCGATATGCAGATGAGGCGGCGTCCAGAGGCGCTTAGCGGCTCGCGACCGGCATCTGCCCCGCCCTCCCCCGCCCCCGCCCCGCTGGCGGAGGTCCGGTCGGGCGGCCGGGTGGTCCAGCGCGCGACGAGCCGCAGCGTCCATTACACGGCTACCGGGCCAGGGGGCAAGCGCTGGGTGAAGATGCTGCCTGCTAAAGGTGCGGGGGTGGGGTGGAGCGGGAGAGGAACCTGCGCGAAGGAAGGGGAGGAGGAGGGGCGCGGACAGCAGCGCCGCTTGAAAGGCAGCCGGGGTAATTAGCTCCATCGCCTCCCGCGCCACCCGAAGGTGGAGAGCGGCGAATAAAGCCGCGCTGAATGGAACGACGCGCGCTCGCCGTGGAGGAACCCAGGCGCCATAATTAAATTCTAGATTTGGGCCTCGAGACCGACTGTCATTGGCGGAGGTGAGGAAAGAACGAAGAGGATGCGCGAAGATTTGAGACCGATGGCACGGAGGAAGAGAAGGGAGAAGAAAGGGAAACTGTGATAGGGAAGAGAGAGAGGAAGGTAGAAGAAAAAGAAAGGAGGTAATGAGAAGAGAGGAGGGAAAGGAGAAAACGTATGGAAAGAGAAGAAGAGTGAATAAGGAAGGGATAAGAAAGGAGGCAGTGCGAATCGGAAGGAGAGAAAACGGAACAGTGAAGGAGGGAAGAAAAAGCGATAAAGAAGTTTCGTTGAAGTTTGTTCGCGGGTTTGGAGTATGTAACGAAGAGAGAAGTAATTCTGTGAGGAGGGAATTAATGAAGAAGGTAACTGAATACAATAGAAAGTTGCATTGAGAATGTGACAGTATTTAAGAATGCGAAGATGAACAGAACTCAAGCCGAAATATCATGACACAGACTACAGTTTTTCTACTTTATATCATAAAACACACCTGGTCCGTTTCCAATCCAATGAAAACAACTCTACTGATTTCTACCGTATTCGAATCAATACTTAAAAACACAGTTCACCGTACCTACTATATGATCAATGTCCATCGGAGATAGTATTTGTATTACAAGTATTTTCTAGAAATTCATGATAAGTGCAATCCCGATATCAATTACCCGTTTCGTTGACATATGTTAATAATTATTATGATGATAACATTGACAAACGTTTCATCTGATGTTATTATGCACTGTGAGAACGTGCATTCCTTCGACACTTAAACTATTTTAATTATTAGTGCACACACTGGTGTGACCTCTAATCAACAATGCGTAGAAACATAGACAGAGAGGAACAACGTAACGGTTGCTCTATTAAGGAAGCTTTTCATCAAAATAAACTGACGGCTATCCTGTTCAGTGAGTGACGTGTGGAGATAACCTATCATCGCATCCACAGAATCTAGACACGACTCACGCCTTGTTGAGGAGGAAAAACTGCATGAAGACGTCGACGTGTAATGAAAGATTTCGACAAAGCCGTTTATCGGCGATCAATTGCAATCGCTTCCTTCTCCTGCCAACGTGTCAATTGTAACAAGATATTCCCGTTCATGAGCGCTCTTTGCTATGATTTACATGCGCCAGATATAACTGTCTACATTAAAAAGTTGAGAGCAGTTTTAATAAAAAATGATACTTATTACACAGATTAGTGATATTAATCAATCATCACATCAAATCAAAATTTATATCGAGTCTTTAGAGTCGCAGAAGTGATTGGGCAAAAAGTAAAAAAAATAAATCAATGTAGCTAATCACTAGAAGAAGGATTTTTATACCCTAAAAATGTTGAAATATGCTTTTAAAAATATGTATTTTCCACCTAAAAATTCTGAAATATTCACTTAAATATATAATTAAAATTTACAATGTTTCTTCTCCTGTGTTAACCTTTCTTGATAAATCTCAGGAGAAGCATGCTTGAAATGAAAATATTTACTTTCGTGCACATAAATTGTAAATACCTAAAAACATAATTTCACAATTCACAATTAATGATGTATTTATTTTTTCATTAGAACTTCTTCTTCAAGTACAATACATTTCCGTCGTATTTTTTTCACGAAAGCGTGATATATGATGCAATCTGCAACCTACGTGTTTTAGTTATGAAATGGAGAATGAGATTGCTATTGAGACAGTCTTGAACATATATGAATCTCCACTGAAGAAAGATTTGCAAAATGAAACTAGTATAAGAAGTCAAACGAAACCATGTTAGGGGCACTATTTCACCAACCCACCATGAATCTGCTTGGTGATAATTAATAATAGCTATGAATACCATTATTACGACACAGTTACATTTCAATTTGCGAAATACAACTTATAAACACGCGTCACAGAACGCAACGCATATAAATAACTGAAATGGTACTTCACTGCTCATATTCTACTCGAATAAAAAGCATTCAAGTTTAATTACACCTCATACCGATATAAAAACCATTACGGCTCCCCATAACTAAAGCGTGTTTGCATCCATTGTTCTCCGCCACGTTGAACGCCGTCGCACCGTACAGTGGTCCGAAACACACCGCTGCGGACATATGATGTGAATTGCAAGACTAAATGCCAGGCTGCGCCGTCGATATTTACACTCGACTATTTTATTGCGATGTATAATCCAAAAAGATCGAGATTTTGCCAACCAATTCGTGATACACTATCCACGTTGCTTTTTCGCTGACTTTACGATTTCGTTTCATCGTTTAGATGTGCGATTATTTTTTTACGGATTATGTACATTACTGATGTTGAATTGCCTAACCTATTATGTACTATCGATATCAAGTAATATAGCTAATTTATTTAATATTTTCATTTATATGATTCCATGCTTGACAAATCCCATGTAAATCCAGCCGTCGTTTCACAGATCCCATGCAGTTGTGGTTTGTCCCCAGGGAATGGCGCTTGCGCCCACTGCGCGCGGCGGCCCCTGCGGCGCGGCCGAGAGTTGTCGACTGCCAGAAGTGGCTTCCTAGGCGGCAAGGAGAGTTAACCCGCGCCGGTTCAATTGCACGGAACGCGCAACGCCACGAAAAACGTCGTTCACTCAGCTGGGCGCGGTGCGCGGTGGCGAGGCCGTATTTCGTGCATAACGCGCGACGCTCGCCGAGCATAAACAACAAAAGCAGGGGGAAGGGGCGGGGAAGAAGGGCAGGGGAGGAACGGAAGGGGGCGAAGGGGGGGAGAGTCGAGAGGCGAGGGTGGCCCCGACGTCAGCACGGGAGCTGCGGAGGGGTGTGGTAAAACTCGGAGCCAAAGGGCAGTCGAGAGGGATGTGAGTTTTGTGTCTCTGATATGTGTGTTTGGATGAGTTACCTGTGTGTGTGTGTGTGTGCACGCGTATGTGTGGCGTGAGAACCGTCTCGTGACGATACAGGGTTTTCTGGTGGCTTGGAAGGATGGGAAGCCTGGAGAGACGGGTTGCTGTCGGCAACGAGAGGATGGGTTATCTCCACCCTATGTTCTTGTTCCAGGTTCCTGTTGAGAGAAACGCAAGGCGGTTTCGTTTCGTGAAAACGCAAGCACACTCGCTATATAAGAATAAGTTTACAGTAAATGTCTTGGGTCAGGTGTGGATTAATCTAGACTTATGAAGTCATAGCACTTATGACCGTACTTTGGCGGCAGGTGTTTTTTTTAATTAAATTTTTACATTGTAAAAATATGTAAAAACAAGTTTGGGAACTATTTTTTTAATCGATTCCGAAAATAATAAATCTAAGCTTTAAATTCGTTTTAATTTTTTAAAAGATTGTCGCACAAATGCAGAGCATCTATTTTGTATTCATTGTTTGCAAATGGATATATTATATTCATCAGTGTAATAATCCTAAATTGCGACTGTTATCTTTTCAATTACTTTCCACCGTACCACATATGTTCACTTTTAAACATCATAATAAATTATTATTATTATTATTATTATTATTATTATTATTATTATTATTTCATTAATGTTTGGGGCTATGATTTTAAGGTGCTTACATTAATCCCACCGCTGTTGGAGGCGTTGACGTTTTGGAGGGGTATGTAAAAAATCCTGAAGTCTGGAGGTTTTGAGTACCGAATAAAAATGGATGTTTTTATTAACGTGAATGTGCTGCGATTAGGGTTCTCATACCACGCACGAAATTCATCCGAACATCATCGCAACAATACCTCATTTATATTCATCATCATCATACATCCCTCATCTCAAGTTGCTATCGTCATAAACCGTTGGAAACGCAAAGCAATACCGTCTCTGTGATCAGGAAGTGGTAAGAGAAAGCCTGAAAATGAGAATAGCACTAATTATATTGGCGGGTCTGTTTTTAGTTCCTGTGTGTGTAGGTGTATACACATTCAGGAAGCCTACATCTATGTACGTTGTTTTATGTATAAGTATGTACTCCTATGTGTACGCGGTGGGCAGTTTCGCCAATATACAGGATAATTGGTTTGAAGCGGCGCGGAATAAGTACAGTGAACTCTTCCGTTCATACATATGAGAGCCTAGAAGAAGCAAGGAAATGATTTGATTGGAGCATCACACAAATACTACGGAAACCCATTATAGTCTGATAAATATTTGAGGTACCTATAAGTGGCCTTTGAAGGCAACTGTACAACGCTTATCGAATACTTCTCCCGCACATGTGCAGGAACAGAAACACCACTCGCAATTGTTCACCAGATGTCACAGGCAGTTCTGCTACGTTATAAAGCTATTGCGGACAGGAGAAGCCTGCGCCGAAGGGGATCTCGCATGGACGCCCGCGAGCGACGAATGAGGACGGGGGCCGCCACAGAGGGGGAAGATGGGCAGATCGAAGCGTGGCGGGGCGGCGGCGGCCAGTCGAGGGGCGGGGCGCAAGGAGACCGCAGCGGCCGGCGGGGCGGCGGCTCGGCGGCCTTGGGAGGAGCCGGCGATGCGCATGTTTTTGTCTGCACCGAGGATAATATTTATTGCCGCCGTCAAAGGGCGCTTGTTTCCGCAGCCGAATCCTCGGAGGCATAGCGGGCGGTCACGCATCCCCTCTCTCCGTCCCGCCCAGCTCGTCCCCGCTTCAACCCCGCCAGGCCTGGATGCAACTCCGCCCGGTCCCGCTCTTTCCCAGCTCAACCTTCGTTCCGTTCCGTCCGCCCATCCCGAGCGTTTTGTCCTGCCTCCCCCTGCCCAGCCCATACCCTTTCCAGCCAAACCCTCACGCCGCCATCTCCTCCGCACACTACCTTCTACCACGCTACCCCCCTGACCCTACCACCTCCTGCCAGGCTACCCGCCTTCCTTGTCGACTCTGCCATGTCACCTTTTTGTCCCACGCTACCCCTACCACCCACCTGCTGTCTGTCCTCCGCTCCCGCGTTCCGCCTTCTCTCCGCCATGGTCTGCGCCCTCCGCCCATCCCCCGCCACCCGGGTTTCCTTTGCCGTCCCTGCCCTGCCTTGCTACTCGTCACGCCATCTCACCTCGCCCTACTCTGCATCGTCTCACCTCGCCATGACTCGCCTTGCCCCGCCAGTACCGTCCTCCATGTCGTCTCCCGGAAAAACGTCGACGTACCAACATCCTCAGCTTTGCCACCTTCGACGTCCCTCCTCGAATCCCCGCATTTCGACCCATCCGCCGAGAAAACTAGCCGCTGCGGAATTTAATAGAAACCGCCAGGTAAATGCGAGCTGAGTTTTCGTCACTGGTTGTAACTAAAGGCAAATATGCGCAAGTATCTCTCTAAATTAAGATATCAGACTCTGTGCTGCGGATGGAAGATAATTATGAGGATCTCATCTCAAACTCTATTTATGAAGTTCCCGAATTTCCTCACATAAAAAGTTTTTTTTTATCTCGCAGATTGGGACTAAAAAAAAAGTTCAGTTGGAGATGTGTTTAGGCTCATCCCGGCTACATATTCTTCTCTTTTTTCGAATGAAATGATTGATGTTATTTTAATTTACTTGTGGTAGAAAAACAAAAATTATGTGACATATGGTGGAGTATTATAATCTTCGCACATTTTCCTAAGCTCAGGAATCCCTATTCCTCTCATTTACTATAAATGGCTTAATTATGAATAAAGTTACCAACAAGTGTGGTTGACAAAATTTGAAAACTAAACTGTTGTTCACTCCGCTGTAATTGAAAAAGAATTTGCATCAGCAAACAACTACAAATTTGATTTCTTATATTGGTGGTGCAATAAGAACACCCCCATTCTTCTGTTCCCGCAAGAAGCAAAAAAAAAAAAGTTCAACGCTGATACGTGAAGCACATGATATGTGAAGCGAAACGTGCTCAGATATGTGAATCTATATCATTTATGACCAGAAGTAAAGCGAGTCTTCTGCACGGGGTAGATCATAGATATAGAAGCTGATGTAAAATGCTTGTTACAGACATGCAATACTTGTTGCAGTCACTGACGTTTGTTTTTCATACATGTGGTATTGTGCGTTATACACGAAACCTATACACGAAACCTTTCGCTTCAATCGTTGTTTAGTAGTAGTTATTTGGCGTAATGTGTACAGCTGTCTATAGAAGTCCTCCCGAATTCAATTTACCTGTTTCTTATGCTAAACGTATTATGCATGTACACCATACACCTACTGGAAATACAAGTTCAGTCTTGCGATAGCATTATTCGTAACGGATCGCTTTTCCCCGGTCGTTTTAAATGCCAAAATTTGATACATTTTGCAAGGGATTTGGTTAATTTATGGTGACTTTCCAAATAGTATGCTTTGCATGGCACTTAATGATCATCTGTCATCTAGCTGCTTCCAAGTGGAGGCTGCAATCACGAAAGAGACTTGATGCCTATTAGTAATGCCAGTACTTGCACCATCCCTGTCGTGAACTCTTTCTTCATCTCTATAAGCGAGAGCATCTTTTATTTCGTCCTCATCGCATACTTTTTACTGCTTTCTTTGTTGTTCATTCCAGTCCGCCGTTGCTCAGATATTCTCTGCTCTAAATAACCTCCGATTTTTCAGTTGCACAGTAAACTTTCTAGCAAATTTTTTCTAAAAGTTCCACCCGTGTCTACATGTACGACGATTATTTATAGCACATTCGTAATTCGTTCTCCTATATCTTGATTTATTTATACAATATAGTTAATAGAAATAAATACTTAAATTTAATCTTTAATTAATAAATACTTTAATACACCTCAAATACAATCAAACACAACATCGTTATGTCCGAAATATTAATTTTTTTCTCTTGAGCATTTAAAGAAATGAAAGCAATACGTATGATTTGCAATTTACCCTTATGGGGAAGTGCTACAAATATATTAGAAAACAGTGTAACGAGTTATGCGTTCAAACAAACATATTTCAATCTTCTCCACCGCACAGATCCTTCACGAAAAATATGATCTAGCAACATCAGAGAGCTTTGCAGAACGCCATTTTTCAACTACCCCGTAAAACCTCGCGATCTCAAAAAACAAACAGTCCGACTCTTAAGATAACGCCCGACTACACTGGGTCAATGCGAGAAGATACAAGACCACCAAACAGCGTACGAGCCTCACCCGTAGATCACGGCCGCGAGAATTACGGTTTGTTACAGTAAGATGATGCGGACGGCCGTGGGACGCGAAGCTTCCCTCAGCGTTGTTTCAGAGGCGGCGTGATTGGAGAGGGAGCCTCGCGGAAATTCTGCGAGCCGGGCCGAATTGTTTCTGAGGAATCGAGCGATTCTTTGGGGGAAAATAAGAGCAAGCCGCCGCCATGCTTCTGATGCATCGGGCCCGGGAAAAATGCCAAGAGCGGTGGCGGCCGCGAGCCCACATGAATCACCAGGCTTTAGCAGAAATCATAAAATTTTTGTTTCCGAGTACTTGAAGTTTTCTAAAACGCCGCCCGCACCTCCCCATTCATGCTAAGCACGTGCTGAGCACCGAAATATAAGAGGTTGCGAAGAATGTGAGGGAAAAAAAATACTCGGATTACTTTGGCAGGAATGCTTGTGAAGACAAAGAAGTGAATTGTGTTTAAAGTGCGCCTGGAGTTTGCTTCTTGCTCGCTGTGTTTGCACCGTCTGATATTTACATATGCTTAGAGTTACAAAGAAAAAAAAACAACAGAGAAAGTTTGCAATTATTTGTGTTTCATAACAAAGAACTGACGACGAAATGAACTGAGGTGGAATTATCTAATGACATCGTTGTAATTAGATCTTTCCACCACAGCTCATTTTAAGTGCAATGAGCTAAGATGGGCACACTTCAAATGTGTTCTCTTCGTCGTCAAAGTCTGACCTAACATCATACAGTAAATTATAAAATTGTAACTTTTGCGGAGGTAAGTACATGTGTCTATATCTGTAAAAGCTCACGAACTAACGTAATTTTCCGGTAACAATCACGCAGTTCTTTTAAATTTAGACATTGTCAGAACAGTGAATGCTGTGAAGCCAATGATAACTGAACCGTGCACTGACATTGCGCCAGATCTGTATATACTTTCATATTCCAACGCAGAATTACCTCCTACAAAGCTTTCACTACGATTAAACAGGCGGATCGAAATTTGGGATCTGGAATTCTATAAACACGGAGAGATAAACCTGGTGCAGGCAGATTTTTGGCGAGAAACAAACACTTCTGCAGATGTTGAGGTTCGCAGATGCGATGCAGGATTTTAAAAGTCTGCCTTACTTAAAATTTAGATAATCAAGAACGAAGAGACTTTGGAAATGATTTATTTCTCTATATGCGGGCGTCAAAGTCGATCCAGGTGATGCAGGGGAATTTGGCACTTACTACACAATGCGATCTTATATACACTCAGATTCCAACATCTTTTCAGAACTTCAATGGGGTGAAGTTCCTGCGAAAATATTACGCCAATTTCCCATCAATGCATTCGTATCTTCCTTCCCATCATCTACATTCAAACCTTCATGACTACTGGGTGGCGTTGTGTAAAGACTAGCACATCCGCTAGCAACAGTTGTGGACAAAGAAATCATTCGCATTCTCTCGTTTCCCCATGCCACTCGCTCCACCATATCACCATTCACCTCATTATCACTATCATTAACACTCATCTATTTCACATTATCTGCACTCATTAGATAATCACGTACGGGCATCAGTGAACTCAATAGATGAAGAGCCTCTGAACCATAATAAATAATAAATAAAACGCATAGAAACCATGACACAAACACATTCATAGCATACATCGACTGATCGAGGAATAAAATACTCATTTTGTATAAATTGTACTTAGTGAATCATAGATTACCATGTTTCACTTTTAATACTATCAATAAAAAAAGGTACATAGACAATAGACCATAATGCAACATACGTTGTAACATTGCCACACTCATATCATTTATTAAGTGTCACCGAAAGTATGTTTGACGAAGTGTTAATGTACCTAAAACCATTACCGTTTGTAATGCTAGTCACTTCGGGTTCATACACTGTCTATATACGATATAATTTTACTACTTCGTGTAGTAAAGTTTTACTAAAGGAATACTCCAAAAATTTACTACTAAACTTATACTAAGGTTTTACCTCTTCCATTTACGCCGAAATTAACAGATAATCAATGATAAAAATATACGATTTTGAAATAAGTTAATTACTTACTGTTCACAACAATGTACGCATAAATACTCTCTACAAAGGTTGAAAATCTCATTAATTAGGCTATCATTAAATATAAATTAGAATGAAACTGTAAAGTATCGTTTCGCATTGCAAATGCATAAATCATTTGTAGTACAGAACTGGCCAGCAGAGGTTATTTACGTATTTATTTAACGTTAACTACAGTAAAAACTGTGCAAGACGGAGGAGGGCTAGGAGAACCTACATTACAACCACAAATTACCCGATGTACACACGGGACTATAATCCATCTTCGCGTCCCTGTAACTGCCACAGCGGGAAACTCCGAAGACTTGCAGCACGTGAAACCGGCCTGCGCGCTAAAGGATGCTGTGGCCGTCGCTGCGGCGCCCCTCTCACCCCCTGTCCCCCCCGCCCCCACCTCGCGGGAGAAGGGCGGGTCGAGAGCGGCGGCGAGGCGGCGCGAAGCGGCGCGGCGCAGCGCGCAATTCCGCGTTGACACCGCGGCTCCGCAACACGATGAAAAGTTCCCTCGCGAAAGATCGGGGATGGAACAAATATATCTAAAGAATCTGTTTTCCCCTCTCGGCCGAGGGCGGCGGCGGTGGCGGTGGCGGCGGCGCGTGGTCGGGCTAGGGCCGTGCCGGCGTGGGGCAGGAGGGGAAGAAGGCAGTTTGCTGGATGGAAATGGCACTTCTCCAGGGCGACCGCCCCCGAGGCCGAAGCGGCGGCGGCGGCGGCGACGGCGGCACGGAACCCCTTGCCCTCTGCTCAGTTGCCGTTCACTTCGCCCTCGCCTCCTTCTGCCTCCGCCTCCGTCCTTCTTCTTCGTCCCCGTCTCCACCTCCGTCGTTGACTTCGCCTTCGTTCTCGTCTCCCCTTTCGTCCTCGTCCCCCCTTCGTCCTCGACCCGCCTTCGTTCTCGTCTCGACTCCTATTTGCTTCCTGCTCCGCTACCCCCCCGGCCTCGTCCCCGCCTTCGATCATACCTTCCACCTCGCCTTCGCGTCTCCACGTCACTCTCAGTCTCCGTCTCCGTCCTTGTCTCCGCTCCGACTTTACCTCACCAAAGCCTCCATCTTTACTCCCGCCTGTTTTCCCGATTATTCGCTAGGGAATCCGGACCCGATATATCGGATTTTGTCGAAATATTTCCCAATTGATCTAGCTGATATTGCGATCCCTTTTATTTGACACAGACATTTTAATTTTTGTGGGTACTTCACATGAAGCCCTTGGAATACTTTCACGTTTTTCTCAGAAATTTCTCCAAATTTTTCTTTCATTTTTTTATTGCACAGAGAATGTACGTTTATGAAAATGCATGAAAATAGCCCGTTTTTATCATAACCGCAATTTTCAAAAATTGCAAAGAATAAGGCATTCTGCGTCATCTTTTAATTACATTATTGAAGATAGTGATTTATTTTTGTGAGATCTGTTCTTCAAAATAAAATCCTTAATAAATGTTATGAACAATTTTTTGAGAATTTGAGTAATTAACTTGTAATTTTGAGTGAACTCGTGACAATTAACAAGAAAATCTTAACAAGATTTTCTCAGATATGGCTCAACTGGCATATTAGATATATAAGATCTTATTTACCAGCGGAATACGTTGAGTATTATTATTTATAAGTTGGCACGTAAATAATGATGATAATAATAATTTCCTAGAGAATGCTTAGATGAAATAAAAAACATCGGTTATTGAGTCCGTTTTTAGGCAATACAATTATTTACCTAAATAAAAAAAATATTTCCAAACATTTTCTAAAAGTTAAACATCAAACGTTGTTAAAATATACGATGTCACAATGTTCAGACGATAATTTGCTAAGCGCAAGAGTTCTTACAGTTGTTCATATATAACACCGGCATATATTTTCGTGAATGTAAATTTCGACAAATTGTTTACTGTTAAATGGCTTCACAAAACACATATTGACGTTAAACATAGGACAATAATACTGTTTCCTTTGTTTTGTGCAAGTTTGTTAACAGTAATACATTAATGTTCATTAAAAAATATTTTTGTACGCTTAGCCAGAGAAATAAATGCTTCCGTTTTTAATATAAAATCGTCCAACGTGCCTCACAATTTAACGTGACGGGTCACATTTCCCTATCTTTGTCTTCAGACAAATCATAGTATATAGAAAATGGTTTGGTCAATACATGACAAGTGTACATGTCACATTCTGACAAATCGAAAACAAGTAGTTGACAGGGAGTACGTTTTAACCAATGCTGTAGAAAAGACTCTGATGCTATTAGAGATATCACGACTATGCCAAACGAAAGAGGAATGCTTTTTCAAAGTGATGCATTAAGCTCAAAAATTCATTGAAGAAATCATGCTCCGACCAAACACCACATATTTGAAGAGACATTCATCTTGGGTGTTCTTTCGAGGGAAAATAAAACAAGTGCTCCAATATTGCAGATTTATATGAAAGAGTTTGTAGCACTTCCTATATTGAATTTGCTGGTTTTTATACTTGAAGATCAAATGTGGTTATTTTCATCACCCGGGAAGTTTGAATTAGTGGCTAGTTTTAGATCTTCAGGTTTTATAATACCAGTCTTACCATAATAATACTCTTATTAAATATTATTTTCTTTAAAATTGATTAACGTGTTACATACAATAATTTACATTGTGTTCCTCATATTGTTTACTATCTCAATTTTTGGTAACATTCGAAAATTTTTCCCTAATATTCTTTTCCTCTCGTAAATGTCCCGTAGAAAAACTGAGGAGAGAGACTGATGGCATTATCATTTTATCTAACCCAACTCACCTGTACGATGAGACGAATACATGTTTCGTTTTCGCAGATTGACTCGTTTCTTTTAAAGGAAGTCAAGCAGATATATTCCAGAAGTAGTGGAGTCTAGTACACGCGGCAACTCCGCAATAAAAGTCACTCACTAACTTTTAAGGCGACGTTTATGGTTGAGGAGTGGCGCATGCAGCCCGCTATGCTCTTGGAAGGTAGTAAGATCGCCGATAGACGAGGTCGCTTCGCTTTTACTTTCCTCGGGAAACACGAATACTTTTCCTGGATCAGCCACGATCATCATGACGGGTGAGCGCTGGCACAACCTGTTCAGCAAGGAACGGGGACGGAGAAGGGGACGGTTTGGGACGCAGAAGGGGCAAGAGCGACCTCAGAGAGAGGCCATGGTCCTTCCTTGAAAAATGTTCACAATTGAATGGGTGAAAACCAGAACGGTATAATAGTGACATGTTATAAATTATGAGAAAGACGTGTTTATTTTAGGTTATATTTCAGGGGCAATCTAATTTCAAGGTTTTAATGAACAATTGAAATTCCGTGGTTTTTAAGATCAAACACAGCACTACGACTCTACAATAATATTGACTTGTATAAACAAATTTCTCTGAATTTATAACTATAATGTATAACTTATACCTTTCTGCTTTCACCCATTCAATTAAAAACATAATTTCCTACCATTGTAAATATGCTTCAAAATTATGTACTCATATTACCATTGAATTTATATAATAACAAAAAAATGGTATTATTAATGTATTTTTTAAATAAAATATTTTGAAAGTTGCTTTCGAATTTACATTAAATTGTTTTAATAAAATATGTAGTAGCAGAAAAAAATTATCAAAATATATGTAATATGTTTTATTCTTAGGCTATTTTTATATTAATATAAACAAATGAAAGGTATTATTAAAATGAAATACCAATTACCGTCAAAAATGTAAATTAAAATGTCACTAATGAAGAGATAATAAGAATAATTTAGAATTCTTAAGCGAGTATGAAGCGACAGAGATTACAGAGATGGAATATATGGAGACAAGGGAAGAAGACCGTTAGAGGCACTGGATATAAGCTGGAAAAAAGAAAAGAATTGACCAGAAAACTAGGAGAAGAAAGGAAGAAAGAAATTTAGTGAGAGAGAGGATAAGAAAGAGAGAGGTAAGAGAGAAGGAAGGAGGGAAGATACAAAGAAAGATATAAAGAGGACAACAGAAGATAAAAAAACCAATAGGAGAAACAAAGAGAGAAAGAGATGAGATAGGGGGAAGTGGGAGGGGGAGAGGTGGAAAGATAAGAAATAGATGTTGAGAAGAGGGGAGAAAATTAGAAGGGATCGACCCGAAGAGATGGAGAGCAGCTTTTCTCAATTATATCGCACTTCTCCACAAGATGTTTATTGAGCAGTTGTACTGGCCCCGCGTGGAGTACCAAGTTGGCTTCGGATCCGCGGCGCGCAGGCGCGAGCGGTCCGTCTGCCAAGCGTGGCAGCCTTGAGAGGCCGAAGGCGTGGCTTCGCACCTGCGGGCAAACGGGCTGGCGGTGCAAGTCCGCGCAAGGGAGACGGCACAGGGCGACGCAGGACGACCGCAGGGTGGCCGCTGTGCTGCAGGGCGAAGGCAAGCCCAAGCGTGCGGAATGGAGCGGCCGAGACAAACGGTTTCCGGGCTAAGAGTGGATTCCGACAGGTGCT
>BOPP01000027.1:10907496-10924497 GCA_017312745.1 Gryllus bimaculatus | reverse complement strand
CACCACGAGCTTCACCGACTCTCCTAAAAATACGGCTCCTAAGAATAAACTAAAGTATGTCACGACACGGCGGCACGCTCGCCTCCATTGACTGAGAGACGCACCGCTCGCGCGCACGACCGCGACGCGACGCGCCTCACGCTCCGGGCCGCACGCTCCGGACCGCACGCGCCGAGTTCACGCTCCCGCCCCGTGCCGCGCAAAGGGAGAGCTAGAGCGAGAAGAGAAGCATTTCCTATTCTGTACCCACGTTCCCGCCAGTACACTGGCAAGCTCATGCCTCAAACCCCACGCGTCGTGATCCCCGCGGAGTCCGATTTGACGGGGGCGAGGGAATGTTGAGGACCGTCGTCCCTGGAGACACTCGTATCCCCTGCCGAAAAATAATTAACTAATTAATTAATTCATTCATAAATATTAATTAATTTTTCTCTGCATGTCCCCCACATTTAGGTGCCTTATTTATGATTTCCAATTGTTTCAAATGTTCAAATCAGGGAATCTAAATGAAGAAACTGGAAAGGAGTGCCCATACGCATTAGGACATATTTATTCTGTCTGCTGTGCTGCGTAAGTGAAGTCGTCGGTTCACACCTCAATTCGTAGCTTCGTCCTCCCTTGCAGATTTGAGTGTCCCCTCGCAGACAATTGTCAATTCGCACCGCGTGCCCCACTCTCCGAACAACACGCTCCGATTCTCATTCTCCGAGACGAAAGATTCGCACCCTGTGCCCGGAATCTCAAGCGGGGGACACGGCGCTTCATGCCACAGCCTCCGACCCCACCCGCTCTGAGCCCCAGACTCCGTGCATGCCAGTTCGAATCTCGAGCTCCGACTGGCCGAGCCAACGCTCCAGCGACCCGCGGGGTAGAGTTGGGATCGCGCACTTTCCACCGCTGGGACCGCAGTTCAAATCCCGGTGGAGCCATGTGGAATTTATGGTGGACAAAGCAGGTTCGGATCAGGTTTTCTCGGGTCTCTACCGTTTTTCCTGCCTTCTGTTCCACTAATCCGTCATCAACTTTCAAGTGATATCATTATTACACATCACTCATCTATCATATGCATAATTCTCAGGTATGGCTAAAAGTTGTAGGAACAGAGGATCACAATAAAAAATGTTGGTGCTCCGAGTAAATGCATTCATATCCTATACTCTGTGACGCATGCCTCATAGTCAAATTTTTGAATCGGAAGCCAATCCAATCTAATTTTTTCCATGATTCATGTATTTCCATTATGTTTTTCCCTCCAATGTACACAGTTCGAATCCGACGTCTCGAAACTACCCCATTTTCTAGATCCAGGGGAGTCTAGATACAGATTAGGGGGTCTAGATATGGGTCAATAAAGATTCTAGACAATAAACGAGCCCTTAAGGTAATATTATAAATAATATGAATGGGTGAAATCCAGAATGGTATAAGTGACATTTTATAAATTCTGAGAAATCTGTTTATTTAAGTCAATATCACTGTCACGTCTTGGTGCTTTGTTGACTCACAAAATCTACGACATTTTTAATTGTTCGTTAAAACCACGAAAATACATTGCCACTGTTATATAGCTTAAATGAACGCGTTTGTCAATTCAACAACAAAATATTTCCTCAGTTACTTCTGTGGTATATGAAATAAATACTAATATACTAAAACCATTATTAAGAAAATCGGCAGGTGGAAGTAAATGAAAATCTGGCCACTCTGCTCCCCGCCGCGACCGGCGCCGCCGCACCAGCCGCCGCCAACACGGTCCAACGCCGCGCAGCGTCGCTCCGTCTGCCAAGAACGTCTCCTCGCGGCGGCGCCGATACGGGTCGTCACGCAGCAACGAACCAAGGAAGATAAACAAAGGCGCGCGAGCGGGCCCTTCGATAACGGGGCGGGGGCGGCGATAGCGAAACGCTCGTCCTCACGCGCAGAAGACGCACGCACGCCGCTGCCACGCCCAATGTCTTCAGGGAGCTAAAAAGAATAATACGGAAACGCGCGGCGTGGTTCACGATGCGAATACAGCACAGCGGAGATATTCCACTGTGTCTTCGTGGTGCCCTGTCAGACCCGTCGGAAACAGTGCTTCTAGGGCCACCGCTTCGGGCAGTACCGGGCTCGTGGGTCGACACCGGGATCACACGCAATGGTTCAAGCCCAGTTCTAGGACGGCTGGGTTTTCATAAGTAACGGGCCTTGGGACGAGGAGATAAAAAGGCCCCAGATTTTTCACTAGTATTTTTCGAGTCAACATGCCGTGAATTCAGCTCGCTGGATAGGGTTCTCTGATATACATTGATCGGTTACATTTGTTTAAAACTAGTGTATTAATAAAAGTGATTTTATGTACTATCTCTATACAAGGTTTGCTAATACAGCTTTTTTTCATTAATGAGTTCTTCCATCTACGAAATACAGCGCATTACCGAGTCAATCTTGTATGCGCTTACCTCCAGTGCAATAAAGAACACATAATGAGGAATGCATGATTTTTAAAAAAAGGGGGGGGATCCATAAAACGAGGAGAGATATCTCCTTCCCCAAAAAGACGCAAGAGGTGCAATATGAGGATTATTAAATAAATAATAAATTAACATTTATGTTCGTTAATTATTTCAAATAAATAGCATACACAAACAAAAATGTATAATAACGTCTTACACTTCAAATTTAACATTTTTTGAAAAGTTATTATTTCACATTATTTGAATATCATTTACTTTAAATTAAAGCTAAGTATGGACCTAAGAAAGAATCTAAATCAGAAGTCGATGATAGCTGAAGGTAGTTTATTTAGTTGGTTGTCAAAACGTTATCTTCCTTAGGACATACGCAGAAAATGAAGTAACGAATAAAAAAGAATAAAATTTGTTTCACTATCAGAAATCATTTCATATAACAATGACGTCCGAAACTCGCTGATGTTCAACATATAACTCAAAATTCTGGTACCTTGCCGTATCACAAGATAGCCGTACGCATGACAACGCCTTGCTTGCAGTCTCGCTGTGTCTATAAGGTTAACACCTCGTGTACAACTTTGCAAAAAGGAATCTTAAAATAGAGAATATGTATTAGCTCATAAAGTTGTTCTGGATATGAAAAATCCATAGGAAGAGCACCATATTATTTTTAAAATAACCATCATGGCAACCCCTTCGTGGCAAGTCAGCTAGTATCACGCAGTTAACTAGAGGTACCAACATAAACTTAGAGTCTAGTTGACTGATACGGTATGGATAGTTATTTTAACATTATGGAATAATTCTTGGAATCTCAGAGAAAAACCATTACGAATGTGATCATTAAGACCGTTCAGGCAATTCATTAAAATACATTTTTCGTGCAACTAAGAACCACATTAGTGACATTTCCGTGCAAATTTATACGACGCATATGTTACATAACTGGACTTCCAGGACATATGTTGTCCATCGGTAACCGTCAACTTTTTTGCATTAATTACAATTTTATAAGTTAATTTTTGCTGTCCGGACTCATACCACATCCCGTACTTCTCTCCCTCTCGTACTTCTCTCCCCACTAACCCCAGTTTCCGTGCCAATTATTGTCATACGGAAGACCAGAAGTTCGACAGGTGACACAACCCTAGCCGCGCGCCGTTACCGCTCGCCGGCATGCAAATATCGATGGCGGAAAGCGTGCGGCGCAAGCGGCGACGCGGCGACGCGGTGACCGGCTCCGGGGCGAGGCGAGGGAAAGCCGGCGCGTGGCGTGGAAAACGGGGCGCGGCGCAGCTGCGTCAACCGCGCCGCGCCGCTCCCCGCAAGTAAGGCGGGGCTTCGCCTCCCCGGGTGAGCAGGTGGATCGGTTGTGACAAGTATAGAGCCTACACCCAGTGCGACATACACGGGTGGTCGATTTAATTTTTCGGGTTTCCGGGCGCTTCAAATGCCACGATCGTTATTCCTGTAAGTGTAGTACATTTTTTTTAAATCTCGAGAGGTGGCGGTGTTTTCACGCTAGATGGTGAGATCCGGCTCCGACTTACACGCCGGTTCTTCCTCATCCAAGTATCACCCATTTGCTGGGCAACATCCCCCGCCGAGAGTCGGGATAAGCTCTAAGCTCCCGCCTGCTCTCCCGGAATGTTTGGTACTTAACTGCAAGTAACAGTTTGTGTATGCGGGTTTATGATTATGGGTTTGTGTGTGTGGGTTTGTGTGTGTGGGTTTGGCTGAGTGTGGGTTTGTGTATGTGAGTGTCTGCGTGTGTGATAGGGGTGAGGAGAGGACAAGGAAGAGAAAGGAATGTTTTTTGCCTGGTGTTGATCGGAGGAACTACGGAAAACTACCGTTCAGAGCAACCGACATGGGGAAAATCTCCAGAGAGCGGCTGAAGTCGACGTAGCTATCGAACTAGTGTCGAAAACCCTGCTCCCGTCGGGACACTAGGTCCTCCCGCTCAGAATGTGTCAGCCTTTGCCCTAACACAGCGCCTTGTGCTCTTGCTCTCTCTCTCTCTCTCTCTCTCTCTCTCTCTCTCTATATATATATATATATATATATATATATATATATATATATATATATATGGCTGAGGAGTTCGTAGATTGTAAGTTAGTTCTAAGAATTAATTGTAAACATTGTGGAATTATATAAGAGAAGCGCTTTAATCGCTATACAAATGTCTATGTAAATGTGCAGTATCTTCGTCAGCCGAAGCGCGAAAGTTTAAGAGGCTTATGCACAAGGTGCCCTTGGCGGACGCGACCCACGTAGCCTAAGCGCGGTATGTGTAAAAGAGTAATAAAGACCATTCCCACATGCGTACCCCGCGAGTGCCTCAGTCTCAATCACCCGCGCATGTAGTTTTTTTTCTCGACGAGGAAGCTTCGTATCTCGAGAATCATTATAAATAGTACGGGAAAGGCCGGAATACTGGGAAATGTGGGTAAATAGAGAACGGCCTTCTTTAGTACATATAAATTGATAAAATTAAATTTTCAATGATTTATTTTGACACTGCAAAATATAAAGATCAACTCTTGATGAAACAACTTAGGAAGATAATAAACATTCTTTTTCTGTGTGATTTATAAAGTTAAATAAGGCTTTCCGATTTTCCAGACTGCACCCTAGAAGTGACATTTGTCTGAGAATATTTTGAAACATTTTATTATCCATTCCAGCAAGCCAGAAAACGAAACCAAAGAAGGGATTAGGTCACAAACTTTTTGACAGGTGATATGCGGACATCCTCAATGCATTTGAATGAAAACAAAAATATATAAAAACAAAATGACAGCCTAACATTATCTCATATTGTAAATGAATAGTTAAATATAAAATTAAAATACATACAAATAGATAAAAAGTATGCCAAATTCACATAAAGCAATATTGTAATTACATGCTTGCTTTATGTGAAATACATGATGTGTATTTGTATTATTATTTTTTGTATTTTAAGTTGTTTGTTCGCTTGTGTTTATATATTTGGTTTATGTATTTTGAGTTTTCATCCAAAGGAACTGAGAAGGTCTACAAACCACCAAGCGAAATATATGAGACATAAACCCCCTTTTGTGTTGGTTTTTAACTTGCTGGAATCGAGAATTATTAACGGACTCGCTTAGCGTGATACTGCCAGCAAGTATTTTGAGATTAAAATTATTAATGGGCGCTATGGAATTCATAATAAAATGAAATTTTAAAAACAATATAGTCTCTTGGGTGGTATAGCGTCGGACATAAAAAGTTACTTGATATGTATCGATACAAATTTTTGTTTTAAATTTTTAAAATTGGATGCAAAATTAGGTATAATCACCAATTTAATGAACCAAGACGTAACGATTCATGTTATACCCGAAAGTATAGTTCAATAGCTTGCAACGTTTCATCATTGTTGGTGTCTTAAACGCAATTTAGATACTTCTTAAAAGCAAGAAAACGTAGATGTCTAAAACACTAAAAATGTACGTTTCAACAAATGCGCGAATACATAGTTTAATGTGACCTCTTTACCAACATTTTCATTTACATTATTACCGGTCTTAGATAATTTAGCAATCATCAGCAGTTCTGATCGTCAAGGATAACTGATAGGATTTGTATGTCTTAAAATTGAATACCTACCTTCAGCGCTCATACTACATCATCATCTCGTAATAAAATTAGGAATTTTTTCCTCATGTTACCTGCATATTTTCACAATCCTGTAGAACCTCTAGGCCGAGCAGACACAAATAAATTTAAAAATACATCGTCATATTAATTTCAAAATATCTCTTTGCTGTCGTAAAAAGGAAAATTTCTTTTTATATCCCCCGTACGTTTACGTGTCATTGAGATAATTTTCGTTGCAAATTAAAATTCCAAGAATATGATCTATTGTGATTATATTAGAAAAATATGCCTAAAAATGCACTAAGAGGTATAATCTCTAGACGTCTTTAATAAATATTCCATTTTATTTATTGCTTACTTCACTTCCAACAACATCTAAACCTTTATATTTCGAACGAGTTTGAATAAACAATTCACAGTCTAAATTTCCAAAATAGAATTGAAACATCTCAAAATACGTTTTCCAATGCAAGTAAAATTAAAATGTACATATTATTGTCTTATTATCTTCATAAAATAAAATTTCTTCCTTAATCATAGTCGAAGGAAAATATATTCATCAGAACTTCAAGAATATTTATCAGTATTTCTTTATTAAATTGACATATGTGACAATTCACATATAATGAGTAAATACAAAATGGAATCATATTTTGGTTTCCAACAACGAGAATCATCCAAATTTTGAGCGACAATATCTCATATAGGTTTTAGAAAACCAATGCCTTTCGAAAATAAATTCATTAATTTCAACATTAATTGTACTTGGTGACCGGAATTTCTGCATAATTCTTTCATCCACCCAAAAGTTACGAGCAATATGCCGAGAGCGACGAATGGATATGCCTCTCACTGGAAATAAAATATCGAAAAAAAGAAAAGAAAAAAAAAACATGGCCATTTCGGCACGTTTGAACGTGCCGAGGTGACTGGAGTTCCACACGCAGACTTGCTTGCTGCGCCTGCACCTTTCGCACGACGCCGAAACATGCGTCGCTGGGTGCGTTTACGCACAAAGAGACCCTCGCTGCAAACACGCATGCACACTCACACGCAACACAACGTGCAGAGAGAAAACGCATGCAAAAAAATATATCAGATTTCAGGAGTACAGAAAAAATAGTTCAGTGCAACAATAGCACAAAAGGCCCCTAGAAAAAATTAAGCCGAAGGTCAAGTGAGGATGCACCCATTAAATATTCCTACACCGAATGTCAATGAATATTTTACAAACTTACACCTTCCTCAATGTCATTATATTGTTTAGATGGGACAAATGTACACACGTTTGAAGGCAACTTAAAACATTCGTTTTCATTAAGAAGATGAAAATTAAGAACTGTCTGGTACGATTTCTCCACTTTTGTGGGAAAATTAATGAAAACATTCCAAACTCTGATAATGGTATTATATGTCCGTATAAGAACCATACTTACGATGCAATAGTGGAAATATTTTTATAGCTAGTCTAATACAATGAACATTCGGTAATACTAACTTTTTAACCCAATTGAATATTTTCATTTATGATTATAGTTTAACTCAAAACGAAGTTCAGTTAGAAAAGAAAGACAAATGCGAATGTAAGTAAACACAGTAGTCGACTTGTTCCAACGAATCGTACACCTGAATGGTCGGTATTTGCGTACTAAGCGTGTCTATTGCCGCGAATTCACGCGACCTGAGCGACGAACCCGTTTGCACGCGTTCTTCGTACGAAAATAAATCACCAATTCTGTAACTCCCAACGTTGATTTTTTCCCTCCATTTTGTTCCTAATTTACGACCTCAACGCCGCCCATCTTCACGGCAAGGTTCAACCAGCGTCCGCGACGAGCGAGGTGATGCGGGGTTTGGAACGCACCAGCGCCGTCAAACCGCGCGGCTCAGCGCACAAAACAAACATACAAACAAACAAAGAAAGAGATCGCGCCGTCGGCCATTGCCGCTGCCGCCGTGATGCGCGGTGAAGCGTGAGTTCGTCGCCGCGCGCGGACGGCATGCCTGATTGGGGGGCGGGGGCGGCCGGGCGATCGACGCTCCGCACCGGCTGAGGTGGCTCAGGGCATCAACTGATCTCAGTCCACTGGCTCTGACCGGAGAGGCCTAGCATTCGAGTCCCGACGGCGGCAGGGTTTTAGGCGCTGGCTAGATAGCTAGGTTGGAAGAGAATTGTGGCGGCCGGCCGCTCTGATCGGTCGTTTTCCGTGGTTTCTCCGATCAACACCACGCGAATGCCGAAGAAGTACCAAAGAAATGGGCCACGGACCGCTTCCTGATCCCTTATCTTTCCTTCCCCTTCTTTATTCTTTCCGCACCCCTTACACACACCTACACCCACCCACTACATTACATGGTAGGGGAAAACCCGAAAGTCAATGTGTAGGTTGGCGCTCAATTTCACGGTGTGCTCACCACCAACCGCCTTCTCCCGTGATAAAGGATGCACTACTCATACGGGACTAATTACAATAGCAGTTGACACGCCGGAAACACGAAATAATCAGTTGACGCTCCGCACACAAACTGGGAAAGGATGGGGACGAGGACCATATTTTTATTTTCAAACTGTTAGGCAAATTTTAAGAGCTGCATTGCAATAACATGTATTATATAAACATTTTGCAAGATTTGCTCCGTGGTATGGAACTGATGAATCAATATTTTTTTAAATGGTTTTTATTCTGTACGTAATATTTGCGTCGAGGGATGGCAAGTTTGGAAATCCTGAGTGTCTAATAATAGTCAATAGTCTGTAATGTAAAAGCTCGTTCGGAGGATATATAGTAAAAAATATTTATCAATTTTAAAATAATGAAGCGCTAATACAAAAAGCTATAAAACTAACCCTAACTGTATTATATTCGTTTTCCGTTAACCCATGTCTTAAGTAATGCAAATATTTTTTACTATTTTTTTCTACCTCTTTTCTGCCAGTCTTGGTGCACATGGGTCCGCAAGAGCCTCATGCGAAGACGGCATCAAGCTGCGCGGGTCTCTTGGTTAAGACGGCCGCGTGGCCCGAGAGAAATTTCAGCAACGGCCGCCGCCTACGCTGTGCGAATTGTAAGTAACGCCATCCCTCCCCTCTCCTCCCCAACCGACGCCGCCATGGAAAGTTCTTGGAAACCGCCGGCCGCTCCCAGCCGTAGGACGCTCTTCCCCTCCTCCTCCCCCGCCCGCAGCCACTGATCGCTCGCGACCGTCACACCTACGCCCCCCCCTCCCCCGAACGCCGGGGCGGGCTATCGCTCACGTCGGACGCGTTCGTGCCGGCGCCGCGTCGCGCTCCATCGAATCCTTCGGCCCGGAATGCACGCGTTCCACATTAGACAGTTTTCGCACATCGTAGCGTGAGTGAGAGAGTGCATACCTTGTGTTTGCGGGCGCGTCATCTACTTTGGTCATTTGTTTCGTGAGTGTGGTGCATGTTATAATCCGGAGGTCGCTGTGTTCTTTCCCCCCGCTTGAAAATCAGATCCGGCACCGACCACCACATCCATTTGTGAGGGTTCCCCTCCCCAGAAATCTCCCTCGGCGTGTCACCACCCCGCACGGAACAAGGCCTCAGCTCCCGACTAATCTCTCGGCACCTGTGGTAGTGATGTGCCTGCAGATTTAGATTTAGATTTATTCAGTCAAAAAATTTAAAAAAAATAAAAAAATAAAAATAAAAATAAAAAACAGAAAAAACTGTATGTGACGTAGAGGGGAAAAGACTGTCTGCGCACGTTGTGTAAGAGTAATGTGAGAGTAAGTGTAAGGGTGGGTGCGCGAGGGAGGAGAGAACAAGGAAGAGAAAGGGAAGATCGTGAACGGTCCGTGACTCCTTTGTTAGTACCGTTTACGTGTTTTACGTAGTTTCCGTGATACTGGACCGGCATTAGCCATGTATTAATTGGAGTAACCACTGATACCTAACGATCAGAGCAGCCGGCAGCTAGAATTCTCCTCTAGACTGCGGCTGGTTCCGTCCAAGCTATATAGGCAGTGTCCAAAATTCGCCAATGCCGGAACCATAGAAGCTCAACGTCAGTTCCAGAATATTTTTTCCAATGTAATTCTACGTAAGAGTTCGTTCATTCGGGCATACTCAAAACTAGGTTCGAATGATATACGATATAGTTTCGTTATATATAAAAAATTAGTACTGAATTAAGCCCGGTATCTACATGCATTTTCGAGTATCGGATATTCAATGCGTATCTGCTGCCTTGAGCTCAAAACTTAGAACTGCACATTACCTCATGGCATTAAACAATTAAAATCGAAATGAAAGTTCGAATTAAAAATAAAACTATATAGATTAGAAATGAAACTGAGTATTAATAATGAAAAAATGTTTATATTATGATAACAATACAATGTCATTAGTTAATTTAAAAATTGTGTTATTCCGACACAAAAGTTCAGAATTGGATACCTAGCTGTATATGAAGAGACTACACCAGTAACAGCATTTATTATTTCTTCATAAAAATAAATATTAGTCGTTCCTATTAGCTAGTTCGCAATGATGTGAATGTGTATACCGTAATTTATAACGCAACATGTAAAAAATGAAAAGCTGCGAAAATATGACGAAAATACTAGCTAGAAATAACTACTAAGTAGAAATAAGTCTAATATTTGTCAGCTTTCAGGATCCGTTTTTAAATAAAATACTACTGTGAAGTTAAGAATAATACCACACTTCGAGTAATGCCTGGGGCACTATAAGCAAATAATTCCACATAAATGCTGTGTTGGTGGTTAGAATGGCTCTCGGTCTTAATATGAAGCTTGTTTAGAGTGGCTTACTTACTCGTGTTCCTTGGCCGCTATTGAATTATTTCGTTATATGATTATCTAAACGATATTAAGAAGACAGGTACATATTTCACATTTACTATCTTAATGGTCTCACCAAACCACATCAAGATTACGAGGTGTTGTGGGCGCAATTATTAAAATATATTACCGTCAGAAAGCTGACCGTAAATTTTCGGATGAGTAATTCATCTAAGCGAGGAAAGACAGTATTATTGTCCGCTTCTGGTGCGAGATGATGTCAGTGATATGCCAAAGCTACGGGGCCCCATTACCTAACCAAACGAATATGAATATTTCAAGATATGATCTTCAGATATTACAACCTGGCTTTCTTTGAATGCTCACGGTTAAAATTTAAATCCATCTCCTCGTAGGTAGAGAGGTTCGATTTTATTATTTCGCCGAGATAGAGAACTGCGCAATATTTTCTACTCCTTTTGCTCACCGTATGGCTCTTTCTGGGACTGAATTAAATGCAAATTGCAACTAGTAAAACCGGAAATATACAAAAGGTCAAAATTGCGCTGTTTATATGCCTGGGATTTCTTTGTGGTTCGCATAAAATAGAATCGCGTGCCTATACGGGACAGATACCCATGTAGCTGGGAGTCCGAGCGCAGCACAGTGGTTCACACCATAACGTAACGATATGTAAAACATCGTGAATGATTGAAAATCCTTGAAATATTTATATTGTAAGTTTTATAATACTTTAAATTTTTACATTCACAGTGCAACTGTAGCAATTGCTCACGAACATTTGAAAATCTTTTCGTTCAATATATACGATTCAAATTGCTTCTTGAAATTTATAATTATTCATTTCTACATGGACATTTCAATAAAACTTCCATTTTTAATAACTATACATTGTGACTGTTTCGCCAGCGCGCGAGTCACTCGAGCTGGAAAATGTGGTAATTTCTTGAGCATCGACCACATTTAACTATCAAAATGGCGCCATTTTAAATAACACCATAAAAATAAAGTCTAATTTCAAATACAAGTTTAGATGGGTACAGAAAAATCTATTATTGCGGGTCCCAAAACAAAGGATCACTACTGATATGTAAGAACTGTCGAAATCCAATTTCGACGTTAGATTCAGAATGTTACACAGATGTTTAGATATAATGGCCGAATGTAAGAAAGAATATTGTAGAATCAATCCCTGCGTAAGCAGTTGCTGTTCTCACCTTGCGGTTCTGGTATGGAGGGTAAAGGCATCAAATTATATATTTCATAAAATCATCTCAAACATTCATCCCATCAATCATTTGTCACTACTGCACAAGATATCCAAGTTCATTTCACAGAATTTGGATTTGAATGGAATTACGGAGGTAATACCAAAAGAAGGCTCAGTTATGGTTTACATTTTTTTTTATTCAGCTTCATAGGCTCACGTAAAGGTAGCCCATTGAATAAAACAAATATTTCAGGGTTCAATGTTTTCACTTTCCTTTAAAACCAAAAGTTGTGAATGAAGTTGAGAGATGAATGATTTCAGGTGGAATTAATCAGTTGCCACTGTGATGGTATAAAAAGTCAACCAAGCCACAATCACGAGGTGAAAATGCCCATGCCTCACAGATAGACTCGAACTCGGGAGTCTGCTGCTCCGCGCCATGTGTTATATTCCGAACCCCTGCATGAACGATGCACGACATCACATAGAAAATCTAAATTGTCGGTTTCAAATAAATGGAGTCGTTGACGCGTCCAGCATCAACACTCACTTCGGATCAAATCCAAAGAGGTGGCAACATTACACAATTTTCATAGAACATCTAAATTATCGGTTTCAAATAAACCGGGGAAAGAGAGAACCAAAAGTCCGTGTAATAGTTTTTATTACTCAAAGGCGAACATATTCTAAAAAATTCTTTCCAAAAACGCACGTTTTTATTTTATTAATAATTGAACTTCATATACGTGTGAGTTAAATAGGGAACTCAGAGCTCAAGGAAACGAACGGACTGCACTTCTCCCCATAGCACGTCACACGGTGGGTAACTGATTATTTAAATAATAAATAATAAATAATAAATAATAAATAATAAATAATAAATAATAAATAATAAATAATAAAAAATAAAAATAATAATACATTAAACGGCCATGCGTTTTCTTTTGATCCGTTCGGGACTACTGTGCGGCCAGGTGGACGCGCGTGAGCATGTTTTTCCTTCGTCCTACGCCATCGCATCAATTGCAGTTGGCGCGGCGCGGTGCGGCGCGGCGCGGCTTCGCGCGTTGAAGCCGCCTCGATCGGCCGTTACGCACTCCTAGCGCGCCCATTGTGCCCCGCCATTCCAGAGCTAGGCGCCTTCGCCGTCCTGGCCGTCCTCGGGGCCTTCCTACGCTCTTAGCCTCCTGTTCCAGACCCCGCTGGCTCGCACACGACTTCGCAGTTAGGAGAAAGAGCGGTACTACAAAGTGGCATGGGAACACCGTTATCGTTCGACTACATCACAAAAAAAAAAGACTATTTGAAAGTTGCGTATCTACAATGGCGCGCTATAGTTTGATTAGCACAATTATGCGAATGCTGTTGTACGTTTCCTTATATAACTTGTTCTTCACATGGGTTTCTTTCTCTATTCCCCTTTCTTAGTCAAATGAAGGGTCATTAATTAATCGCACCCCGCCCTCGCAAATACGTAGCTCCACGCTCCGCCACATTGGATTTTATATCACCTTATGTATATCCAGTTGCATTTGAGCAAACAAAAGAAACGTAGACCAGTCAGTTCATGAACAGTGTTGGAGCGTCTTAGAACTCAGTATTCGTCATTTTCTTTTAAACCTATGATAAACTGCCTTCTAACCAACTATTACAATTAGAATTTCCGACGAAACGTAAATTTATATCATTGGGTGAAGATATGGATGTAAAACAAATCGTAACTAAAGAACGGTTCGTTGCCATATTCGAGTTTTTTTAAACCAAGGAAACGAAAATATTTATTTTGGTCTAAACGCCAGAATATTTTTTTCTCTCGTTACGTTTTGAAAGAAAAGGAAAGAGTTAGCCACTTCTTTTTTATTTCAATACTTAGCGACAATAAAAATTACTTTTCTATTTCGTTACATGCCAGAACGAAACGGAAAAGAAAAAAAAAACTTCGTTTCGTTTCAAACATAACGAAATACCGTTGTCGATTTTTTCATTTTATTGGAGGTCCTTAGTTGAAGAATGAATTTTAATGGTAACAAAATTTCACATTACGCAATTATTCAAATTTCACCATGTCAAATTCTTTTTAGACATTCTCAGTATGAGAACGAATTTTAATGGAGTAGAACTTTCATATTACACAATTATGAAAATTACAGCATGTCGAATCGGCAAGAATCCGCTGTATTCGCTTGCAAATGACACTCTGTACACAAATAAGTATGTATAAGTATGGAAGCGGAAAGTTTTCTTCATTCATTCTTTTTCAGCCGTCCTGTAACTCACCACCAGAGCTCGCTAGTTCCCAAAGCCACACGCACCACGCGACTGCCTCAAGAGCAACGTGTTTATATGCATCTCACTCCATCTCCATTTGACGTACACCCCACGATAGGAAATTAACGTTTGGACAACTCGTTCGACATTTTCAACGGATGTGAGGCAACATGCAGGGACATGTCCAACTCGACCGAGTTGATACCGGAATTCAAATGTCTCGCGGATATCCATAAATTGTAGATTAAAAAAATGGTATCGCCTTTTGCCTACCCGCGGAATGCAAACGTTGCCTTTTACGAAGTTAATTTTGAAGGACTTCGTTTTCCTGGCAATTTCTCATTAACATTTCATTAATCGTACTTCAGACTTTGTCTGGTGTAAATTCCGATAAACACTTGGCGGTTTGAGGCAGCCTTAAATAAATTATAGCGAAGATTATTATAAAAAAGGTTACAAAAGGTGCTAATAATTAGTGAATGAATATCCATAATGGATGTGAATATTTTAATAACAATTGTGCATAAATCATGGGTATACACGGAACTGTCAACGCCTAATAAGAATTTTTGATGGTCTCCATGACGGTTGTCCGAAAAATGAATAACTAATTAAGAAGATACTTGGGAAGAACTTCTTAATAGGATATGCAATTTCTCTACGATAACATATTTTTAAACGAACACAATGACCACACCAAATAAATCCAATAACGAATCACCACAATTCCTTAAGAAAAACTTGAACAAAAGCTTGCAAATTGATCTAATTTTCTAATCGAGGCGCGTTGTCGTTTACCTACCGCACTCGACAATATTTCTCACGTCATGACAACCAAATTCAAATTCTAGTTATAACTTCAGAATAACTGAATACTGAACACAGTTTGTCTTCCATTCTGGTCGAGAGCAAGTCGACACAAAAAGCCGGCAAAAAACGTGACTGACGTCATAGAAACGAGTCAAGTCTAGAATACGGAATACTGTCCAGCTAGAGAAATCCAAAAGGTTAATCGAGTACACCATACTGGGCAGTCTCCTGCGTCAACGTTAGCATAGTGACCATATTTTGTAAGGCCAAATGCGGGCGTGGACCTCCTTGTAATAAAAATAAGTTATATCATCAAATAAATCTGTCTATAGCTGCAAGCTGAAACACTGCTTTTCCCTTCCGGTGGGATCTATTTGCTTTTAAAGGGTACATTTTTGATCGTAGTAAAGGTTTGGAATTGAATTCAAGGTAATATTTGCGAGTAGTGATATTACTTTTGTTTATATTTCTTTATGATCTATTTTTAATAAGGTCCGTTCCAGAAATGTTTCAACAGAACACTGAAAATTATACTTTTAATGCATGCTATTTTACTCCTATTTTTACCGTTTTATATAATGACTCAATATTTTGAAACTGAGAGGAGGACACGAAATTTCCTTCACGTTATGCACTGCTAGGTCATAACATGACTTCAAGGATCACAAATAGATGACAAACTCACATTTTTTCAACGATAAGGATTTTTCACAAGAGTTTAACTTTCAAATTTCAGGTATAAACGTATGAAGCGTTCCTCTGATGCTATGTAAAACCGGGATTGAGTTAGTCTACGGCCCGCCCCAATCACAACACAGCACACAACCAACCCTCCCACACAGCAAGTTACGACAAGCAGAAAGCAAAGATATTGGCAAGCTTACCTTTCATTCCCCTGTCGTCATCCTTTTCGTTATTGTTATCACAAATTCCACTCAAGATTTCTGAAAGACAGAAAAGATAAGGGTGTAACAAAACGCATTCAAGTGTTGAAAATTGTACTCATGCTCAGTGTGTAATGTCAGAGATAAAGACAGAAATTACAGGTATTCAGAGAATAGAGACAAAGAAGGTATCTGAAAACAAAATACTCGCACTGACAAGACCACAGATCTAAAGCTGCAGATTCCACTATTCTGTGGGTACAGTTTGCGGGTTTATCATATTGCAATTTATTTAGCCCATTAGGCTATCGTAATTTACGAGACGCTATTGAAAGAACAAAAACTAGCAAGAGCCGCAATACCGTTAAATCGATATTTTCTGTAAAGTTGAAGGAGAATATATGAAATGGTTTAGATACTGAAAAATGTATTTTATTATTTTTTTAACAATTTACAAAAATAGTGGCAACAGGTTTGGTTGTAAAACGAAATTAAACAAGCAACCGACTATTCATCTTGTATCTACTTGATTATTATAGAATTTGTCACTATCCTTCTCTAAAAATAATTAACTGGCACTCAACATTCTAAGATTTAATGATCCTTCGCACATCCCCAACCGGGTCAGTCTGTAAGCTCCCAGTGGTCCCCTCACATGTGTGTCAGAGTAGGACGTGTGTACTCGTATGTGTATATGCGTACGGAG
The DNA here is from genome assembly GCA_017312745.1 of Gryllus bimaculatus. Classification (NCBI taxonomy): domain Eukaryota; kingdom Metazoa; phylum Arthropoda; class Insecta; order Orthoptera; family Gryllidae; genus Gryllus; species Gryllus bimaculatus. The sequence goes on along the minus strand of BOPP01000027.1, from coordinate 10,907,745 downwards.
AGAAGAGAAGGCGAGGATGAGGAAGAAAAGATAGTCCGCGGTCCGTGATCGGTTTGTAATGGTAGTGCTCCTGCATATGCCTGGTATTGAAGCGAGAAACTACCGAGAAACAACCGATCAGAGCAACCATTCCGTAGAACTCACCTCAAGGCTATTGTGACGTCATAGATACTCACAGTGACCACAGAGCTTTCATATAACAAATATATTTATTAACAAGAAAACAAAACAAATATATACACTTAATAA